>KZ308317.1:524041-630222 GCA_000376725.2 Ladona fulva
TGGAATACAATATAAGAAAATTTATATGAATGTTGCAAAAAACCATGAATACATACATTCGATAAACATGCCATACAATTAAAAACTTGAGGTTCTGCCTCATACAGGCAAAAGTTTCTATTGCAGGATAATTCTTAGAGGTTTTGCCTGTGGAAATTATAATCTAGTCATATCAAATTTAACTAAGAAAATCTTGAACAATGATCAATAAAGATACCATGAGAAGTGGTACCACAAAGTACTTCTACTATGTACGTAATATTGAAAACCTTATTTATGATACAACTCTGGAGGAAATGTTTGCTTTAAAAAGTCACAGCACACTTTAACCCAATTCCTACTTTATTGACTGTTAAGATCATACTTTCATCTAAAACTCTCTTTTTGGGGAGAAATTTAGGTGAAATATTTGTCCCTTTTCTTGATGGAAGAATAGTATCAAACAAAGAATTTTCACAAATCACTTCTTGAAAAGGAATAAAAAATCCAGATTGAATAATGACTTTCTGTTGACTGAAACACAGCCTAAACCTTACAGAATTATAATCATTCTCATTTTGTTGGCAAATGAAATTTAACATCAATCTTACAAATACAAGATCCTGTATGTCTGGAGGTGGCTAATTGCAAAGCTGTAATTGTAATAATTATTCGCTCACCACAGCAAAACACTACAGGGAGACTAATACATCAAATCTAAGTTACTAAACAATTCTCCAGGAAAAAATACAAAATTAAAATCTCATTTCAATGAAGAGGCAGTGCAAAATGTAATAAAGGAAACAGATGCAATTTGCTGAAATCCAATTGTTGCCACTTACAATGGATATGCTCATAACTGAAACACAGCTTTCAGCATTAGCTGGCATATAAAGGCAAAAATATTAAGAATACAATCTCATTATTTTACAATTCACTAATTTCAATGAGATGCAGGCATTCCTGAAGATATCTTGACCAAGGATTAAACCATGATCCTCTTACTAAATGATTTTGGAATGTTTCTACACTTCTAGGATGAAAGGGCAGCACCCTTGTGCGTCTTTATCTATCAGTATTTCCAGGTCAAAATTTGCCTAGAGGAGGGCTTTGTGAATGCCTAGCATCTGGGCTTTCAGTTTGGGGGAATCCTATTAGGCAAGGGTAATGATTTTATTTTGCAGATGGGAAACAATACATCTGTAAGAAATTTCTTAACATCAATTACTTTTCTTATTCAAAAATATTACTTATTAGATGGTAGGAAGAAGCAGAGAATGAGGAAGGTTGGCATTTGCACCTGGGTAGCTTTTGGTAGGTGACCAGCCCTGTTTATATAGTCCAGGTTCATGCCTTCTGTACAAATGACAATTTCTATATATAATGCAAAAGCTAGCCTTAGAAAACCAGTTACATCCTTCCAAATCATAATTTGTAAATATTTTCTTTTAATTACTCCATCTGATATAGAAAAAACAACAGCCTATATATAGGAAATTAACGTATTAAATTAAAACATACCTTTTAATAGAGCAATATGAGACAAAAATTATGGGTGGTGAAGCTTCTAAGTAGCAACATATAAGCTGAGAATAACAAATTACATCACCTGAAAGAATATCTCTGATTACTAGCCATTCATTTGATTCCAAGAAAAAATTCAAAAGAAATATGTTTGGAACAATCTGGATCAATGAAAATAGGATAGAAAGATCTAAAATGAGTATACAATGAGAAAGCAGTTGCTCAATATAGGCGTTACACATGCATGCGTAGGATATAGCTCAGAGAATAAGGCAAAATAAAATTATTGAAAAAGAGGGCAGAATCAAAATTCTTTCAAAATTAAAGAGTCAGCGTTTGGAATTTTTCAAGCCATAGGGAAATAAAACTATAATGCCAAGGAAAGCTTATTTATAAGAACAATGCCTTCAGTATTTTCTTTACCAAGCATTGAGCAAATTTTTAACTTTGAATTATTGGAACAATTTAGAAACACATTTGTGAGTTTCATCCTATCATTTCCATGAAAAATTGAAGCAAACCATCAGGAAGTATTAATTCAATCTGTTAACAAAATAAAGAAAATTATACACAAAGTAATTTCAATAAAGAAATATCTTTTATACTTCTCTTGTAACCTGAAACTTGTTAAAAAGTAAATAAGACTAATAAACAAAAGTATTCAATCAAACTAATAAAATATGAAAGCTTCCACTCAAGAATTTTCATTTTCTTACAAATCACGAAGGATGCAATGACTGTGTCAGACAATCACATTTTAAAAAGCATCTGATTCGAAATGAAAAAGAATTATAAAAATGTTTGACATGAATTATAGATTACTTCACCCCATGAGAGATGAAATTCAATTTCACTCTTATTTTACACTCTTTCGATGTTATTAACTACATCTTAGTAATTTAAAATCACTTTTCAATATTTCTATACCCTTTTTTGCATTTGATATCTCACTGTATTTTTTATGAACAGATTGAGCTGTAGAAAATTAAATTATCACACAAGCATTGAATTAATCCTTTGAAAAATGACAGACAAATATCAGACAAACTGTAGAAGGAATAGAGTAATAGATATGGCATTTAAGTTTCTAATGTGGGGCCTAAATTTACCTTAAACCAGGTTGATCTGAATCTGTTATAAATATCAAACTCTCTAACATAAAAATCTGAACAATAATTACATTATATATGCACATTCCTTTGAAACGTAAAAGAATAAACTTCTTCTTAGAACTTATCATCATCAACAAGGATATATAAAACTTCCAGTAAAAATCAATTATTTATGTAGGTCAGTGGTTCCCAAACTTTTTCATGCTACCACCCCCAACCATCATCTATACAATTATTATAACATGGCCAAATCTGGATAAAAATGAAAATGAGATTTAAAACTGAATTGATAATAATCCTTCAGATCAATATATGGTAATTTTCTGATATTTTATCGCTGCCTAAAATATAGTGAAATGAAATTGACAAAGACAGTCGACTGGCTATGGGATGAAATTCTTTTGCGACGAAGGACTTTCTAGACTAGTCTAGAGCCATTAATTGGCGGCATTGCCCACTTTGGGAATCACTGCCATCGATGGACATAATTATTATAGCGAGGTCAAAAATATTCAACATAGGAGCCTCAAAACAAAAATATTTTTTGTGGATACCACACTTTTTAACGCAACCACCGAAGTTTTGTAAAGCAAGAAAATGTAGGCAACTGGGAACGGTACAAAAATTCCATTTAAATCAACTTGAAATTGTTACTAGAGATGTTAATGGAAATCGATATATTTGTCAAGGCAATTGCCGCGAAAACGGCTATTTGTAACAGTTAGATATTCACCGCCCTGATATTACTTAAGGTTACTTAATGCTAGATGGCTAGAAAATACCAGTTATAAACTGAAACATAATTCTTTCGCTCCAAAACATTGATGGAGAAATGTTATAATTGTGATAAAAATTTCTCACCATTAATTTAAGCAAAATTTAGAAGAAATAAGCATCTCGACTATGTGCGAAAATGGATAAAACTATACAACTAAATTCGAGATAAACTTTACACTACAATAAACTGTCTATCAAACTATCCTAGCCTTGCATGTACGTTTTACATTAAGTCTACTAACGTAAACAAAATCTCATGCAGTCTGTCGTAAAATAAAATCATTTCGCTTGACACATGGCCATGTATGCAGTTAAAACATAAATTTTTCTAACCTGGATCTGTAAATGGCCATGGTCCAGTAGCAAGAGCTATTCCAGAAAATATCGTTGCGGCTAGCCCATGAATAGCTGCAACAATCCTGCTAGTGGGCTCAGGCTCAAATCTCCATAAATGCTTTATTATAAAATACAATGCAGTCCAAGATGCTGTACTACCTACAACTTGCAACCATAGAATCATAGAGGTCTATCACAAAAGTAAATTACTTCAAGCCCTGTAACAAGAATATATATTAATTTTAATCCGTAATTGGCGATAGCACAAAGAAACAAAAAATATCTACTAGCCAAGAATGCGGTGATCGCTTAAGGTGCGACAAATTTTTAAGCTAATGCGATTCCTTACAATCGACTTCTCTATTCATAATACCGTTACAAAACCAACCGCATGAACTGCAGACAATACTAGAATTTAAAGATCGGATTGCTATGAACTACCTTCTTTTTTTTAATCTATTATCCTTCGCTCGCTAATATTTAATAATAACGATTGTTATATATTTTAATTANAATTATTATTTTATAATAATAAATGTAGATTATTTGAGAAAAACAGATGTTACATTATTAATTACAATTAATAAAGCATAGAAAATACAGTAATCAAGCATAAATATGTTTTACGGTAGATGTCGCCATTTGCAACACATCGGCGCGAAAACGGTGGCAAGCTGAGAACGGCCATGAGGAGGTGCCACTCTATCGTCGAAATTCAATGGCTTGAAGGTAAGTCTTTTAGTTATCAGTGCCAATTACTCTAATTAAGATTGTAATAGATCAGATATACGGTGGAAAGTTTTTTGTGTTGTTTCAAACTTCATCTTTCGAGGCACTGGGCCATTTGAGAGCTGTTGGTCGATGAATAAATTGTGAGGTTTAACTTGTCAACCACGTGTTGGATGCCATTATCTTTTCGACCATTACCGATACTTTTAAATATGCTAGTTAAGTTACACCGTAAACGTCTATTGATTATCGTTATTTTCCATACATAAGTCGTTTCGGTATTGGTATTTTGCTCTATTATGGGATCTTTTGTCTCGTTTAAGTTTAAATAACTGAGCGTTGCGCCAATTCGATGAAAGAAGTTTTCTTATACATTTAACATTGGTAGTATCGGTGGCTCATTTTTTATTGAAGTATTGATTGCTCTTCACGCACAGTTCGACGACTTTTGGATCTCACTTGTATTTATCATTGCAGGTGTGGTGCGATAAATTTTTGAAGTATGAATCTGATTAATGAAGTAGGTTGAACTCAATATGGTTTCAGAGTTCGTTGAAGGATGGACAATTGCCCAGACTTTGGGCGAAGGAGCATTTGGAGAGTAAGTTTTGCATGCTGGAATAGTCTTCGTTGCTGGTTAGAAATGTTAACTCTTTGGAATTTTTTAGGGTCAAACTTCTCATCAATCGACACTATGGAGAAGCTGTGGCTATGAAAGTAGTCGATCTGGAAAAACATCCGGATGCTAAAACCAGTATACGAAAGGAGACTTGCATTTTAAGTTTGTTATCTGATCCTCACATAATCAAATTTTATGGACAACGGCGAGAAGGAAACTTGGAGTATATTTTTCTTGAATATGCCGCGGGGGGAGAATTGTTTGATAGAATAGGTATGGGAGTTAAGGCTAAATGCGAGAATTCAATTGAAATATGGTGTATTACTTTCATTTCTTTGTTTCAGAACCTGATGTAGGGATGGCTGCATGGGAGGCTCAGAAGTATTTTAAACAGTTACTAGCTGGTGTGGTGAGTAGTGTTGGCCTCGTTTTTATGCGCCTCTTATGAATTAACTGTTTGATGATCACTTTGTGTTGTATCAGTAGATCGTCCCTTGCGCCTTGTAAACCATATGGTGGTTGTTACGTTACTTTTTACTTCGCGATGATTTAAATTTATATTAACATGGTATTCAATTGTTCACCCCACATTGGCTCAGGCAACCGAAATTTTCAGCACGTTTTTCATTGTCAAATATTTCTTCAGGAATACCTTCATGGAAGAGGAATTGCTCATCGAGATTTAAAACCAGAAAACTTGCTATTGGACGAACATGACAACCTGAAAATAACAGACTTTGGAATGGCTACCGTGTATAGAATGAAAGGCAAGGTAAATTATAATTCTAGTGTAGTATCTGGATTTCAGGCTAATGCCGATGTTCCGTATTGACTAACCATAAAGATTTCTCTCAAACCATATCAACGAATTTCCTTCTACTACTTGAATGTATCCCTTTATAGGAAAGAACTTTAGAAAAGCGTTGTGGAACTCTACCATATGTTGCTCCTGAGGTACTTATGAGGCCTTACCATGCTGAACCAGCAGATTTATGGTCATGCGGTGTTATATTGGTGGCCATGTTAGCAGGAGGTGAATATCCTTTGGTAGTTGCCAGGTTTAATGCTTTCATATCTTACAAACAAATTTCATCTGATTCCAGAACTTCCATGGGATAAGCCTACTTCGGACTGTTCAGAATTCCGAGATTGGAAAGCAGGTAAATACACCCAAAGCCCTTGGAGTAAACTGGACAATATGGCTCTATCACTCGTAAGGAGAATGCTTGTGCCTCATCCTTCTAGTCGTTTTACCTTAACGCAAATATGGAATCATCGATGGTATCAGAAGAGATTTCCAAAAGTTTTGGGTAAGTTTTTCTTGTATTTGGACTATTTTCATTAAATTTGTCATAAATATACATTTGCTATTAACGACGCCTCGACACGTGGGGAGGAAATTTTGGTCTGCATAGCAGTTCATTTTTATCATTCTTTCTGCCTTACTTGCTCAGGTACTGAGTGACTCTGAGTTATTGTTAATACTCAGGTGTACTTGGTATCTGGGCGAGTGGTGTGGATCTTCAACTGGTAGGATGTTTGCTGAAGCTATTTCTAAGATTTTCTAGTAGTTTTAAATGTTTTAGCCACTATTTTGTTGTAGAATTTCGTTGGGTTTTCCATCTTAAAAGTAGTAGTAGGCTTTTGAAATATTCTTGAACTTCACTTCAATAAAGGGGAATACATGATATGGAATTTGTTTTCCCATGCGATGCTTGCCTCAAATGAGTGTGTGCATCAAAAAGATATCATGTATAGATCATACTTCTTTAATTTCGCTAATACTTCCAAGTATTGTTTTGCATTGTTTCCAAGATATAAATTTCGATAAAACAATTCTGCTATGATGGAGTTAAAGTACAACATTCCCAAGTTAGAAGTTTCTTTTCTGCTGCATGAACTTAAACTTCCTTTATGTGAATTTCTCTGGAGACTAAAATTTCCTGGTACTGATTGTAATTAATATATTTTCAGTAATTTAAGATTTTTCACAATATTAAGGTATCCTTCGTTGCTTTTGAGATGAATTCGCTGTATATATAGTACCTTGTCGTAAAAGTTTGTTAAATAGAAAAGTTAATTTTTATAGTTGTCTTTGTGAGCTGACAGGTTGGGGGATTTAGTAAAAGACCAGTAATGTTAAGAAATTATACAGATGTACGAAATACTTCTAACGAGTCGCTTAGCAACTTGTTTATTAATGTAGTTTATTTAATTTATTAAGTATCTTGAATTTGCTGATTTTCGTAGTGCTAGTGTATTAATTATAGGTTAAGTTTTCTCTAACATTTGGAAGTATCTGGCTAGTACAGCAAGAAATCTGGTTCATCTTCACAATTGACTTCTATCAGCACTTCAAGAAATGGCAGCAGTTTGGAAGACTTTATAGCCTTTGTCTTTTCTTTGGTGATGTAGCTGTATGATTGCTTTCAAAGGATTATAAAGCTTGATTACCAAAGCAAAGAACATTGGCTTTATCACCAGAACTTCATTCTGCAGTTAGGAAGATGATTGTCCTGTGATTGCGTTCCTTTCTTTGGTGATCTAGCTGTATGAGGTGTTAGATTTCATAAAGCTATATTACCGAAGTTAGAAATGCTGTACTAGGTCACCAGTTTTGAAAATTAGGAAATGGAAGATAACATTGAAGTCTTCTTTAGAGGTAGGTCTTGAATTTTTTGAAGGCCGATGCTGCGAAAATGTTGCTGTTGTTTCACTTGCATGCTCTATGCTTAAAGATGAAAAGTTTGTACAATTAAAGGTATCTTGGTATGAATTGGTAATTTGTATCTTTGAAGCTTTCATTGTCTGATCTTGTATATTATTTTACCATGAATGTTAGCATTTTAACATATTTGTCATCCTAGTTCATAATATATCTTAGAAAATTCCAGCTTATTGGAGATATTTAGCGTAAAACTTTTATTTTGTATATTAATGTAATAGCCAAATTTCTTAATGTTTAAGGATGACTTGTTCTAAAATCTTATTTCTTTTTATTTAAAAAAGAAATAGCTTTTTAATTTTGAAATTTTCTTTTGTACACCCATCTTGAAATAAGCAAGGAAAGTTTGTGTGTTCCCAGTGTCCAAATAAAATTTAAGATTTTGCAGTTATTTCAGGATTGGTATTTTTTTCCATCAACTTGAAAATGGGTTGTGGATTAAGCAGAGATTTATTTGATATTATGCAGGAAAGAGCCAAGAGAAATTCTTGAACCCAAAAGTTGGCACAAACTTAAACCCTCATTTTGGCTTGCAATATTGAGTTTTACCCCATGGCCCTTCCATTCCACTTCTTGCAACCCCTCCTTTGTGCATGTCTACACATTCATAGGGAATGGGAGTGGGTTTTTCTCATCCATATTAATTGCATCATCAATTATTGTGAAAGCTGTAAGGTTTTCTCTTACTAGTTAACACTCCTTCCATCTATCCCATGTATTGAAGAATTAAGTTTTCACTGGGCATATCCTAACACTTATGGCTAAGTTTTTATTTCCAGTTTTTTTATGAATGTTAACATATTTTAAATGTGATAAGTAAATCCTCTTTCACCCTATTCAAGGAATTTCAGCTCAAAGGCATTATAATATTGAGTGTGGTTAGTTTTAGGCAGGAACAATGAAGAATGTCCTTCTGTTAGGGCAGATAAATGTATTTATGTATAATGTAGCATAGAATAATTTTTTCAAAGGCAAATCTGTTTTTATTCTAGCCTTTCCAACAAGTTATCTTAACTTGGGCTGTAGTTGCATTATATTAACTTGAAAGCAGATATTTTTAGTTCTGTGAAACTTGCCAGCACGAAGTTTCCTTTCTGGCTTTTAAACTGGCAAAATTTGAGTTTTATGTTTAATTGGTGTGAATAAGTTTTTTAGTTAAGGCATTTGCTCTGAGAATCTCAGTAAGGGCAATTGTAAAATGCTGGAATAGGAGGAAAATATTAATCATATTTTTGATGAAATTTATAGAACAACAAAGTTAATCAGAATTTCTCATTGGCATGGGCTTTCAGCTAGGCCAGCAGAGCTGACTCCAGTGAAAAAAAGGCAATGCTCTGGTTTAGACCTATCTCATCTTGATGGTGGCTTTAGCTCAGATGATGTAGCAGTTGCTGGTAGGTTGTGTTCATCTCAGCCGGAGCCAAGTCCTGGTGACAATGTTGTCTCAGAGAATGTTGTTGCACCATCCTTCTCTTTCTCGCAGCCAGCACACATGGAAGATTTGTTGTTGAATTCTCAATTACATTGCACTCAACAACCATCATCTGGTTCCCAGGTCTTTATAATTTATTTGCATATTTGGAACTAAGTTTGTTGAGATTGGGGTGTTAATTTACTGTTATTTTTTGTAGAATTCTTATCAGAAGTTGGTGAGGAGGATGACAAGGTTCTTTGTTAAAACAAACCATGAGGAGACTCTGAAAGAGCTTTGTGGGGTTCTTGAAAAATTGGGATTCTCTTGGAAAATGAACGTTACTGGAGTGGTGAGTTTCTTCATGCTTGAAGCTTTTTCAATTTAAATGAACTGCTGAATTAACTGAATTTTCTTTCTTTTAGCTCACCATTGTCACAGTGGACAAAAGAAAGATGAAGTTGGTTTTCAAAGCAAACCTGTTGGATATGGGAGAAAACATTCTCTTAGACTTTAGACTTTCCAAAGGCTGTGGTTTGGAGTTCAAAAAGGTGTTTGTGAAGCTAAAGGAATATCTTAATGCAATCATAGTGAAAGGTCCTGTCACTTGGCCTATTGCTATAGCTACAAACTCAGTTCCTTAATGTGCCAATTACTTATTGGAAGTGGCAACATTTCTGTATTGTGATTTTTGTATACATTTTAGCGGCATTTTGCCCATTGTACAGCGATTTTAGTTATGAAGAAATGCTAGTGAAAATAAATATATTTTTTGAGAGTTTTAGAATTTTCTCTAATTTCAATATTTTAAAACTTTTTTGTTCTCAGTGTGAGAAGTAAGTATTCACAATTTTTATTAAATTAGACCAATTTTGTTTGAATGAAACACTTAAATTGTCAATAAAATTATTTTTGCTGTTGAACTAATGGAATTGGAATGTATTTTTTTACTAGATTAGGCTTCTTTGGGCTAGAATAAAGCTAAGAATGGTTTGAACACAAATGATGCAGGGGCTATAATATGTCATCTTGCTGACTTGTACGTCTGTTAAATCGGAGTGTTGGGAGGCTAGTGAAGTGACTTAAGTCAGTCAGTCATTAATTTCATAAGCTTGCAATTCTAAGTGTTTCATTCATTAGAACCCTAACTTGAGCATACATAGTTACAATTTATGTAAATCAGCAAATTTCATTTCATAGTGGTTTGAATTGCATAAGATTAAAGAGGATGATTCTTTCTTGTTATACGTATGCTATTGTTAACCTTTTTATGGTCAAAGAAATAATTTCCCTCTTTTTTTATTAAACCCTTCAAAACTATCAATGATAGTGAGGGAGGAAAGTTTTGTCCAGAATTTTCTGGAAATACAAAAACTGTTAATACTTTTTAAATTTTAATATTTCTTTTCTTGTTCTATTAAGTAAATGTAAGTTGAATGTATAAGAATTGATCTGAACATCAGATAAAATAAAAACCTTTAATATACCTGCCTTTCTCTCATTTTTGGAACAATTTGCTACATCATGCTGTGCGTCTGTAAAAGTTTCTAATGAAGATGGTAGAAAAAGGATAACAATCTCACCCTGATTTTGTAACTATTATTTTGATCAAATCAAAATCTCAGAGCTATGTATAGTTCTTTTCTAAAAGTCTATGTATAAAGAATGATATGAAAGAAGTCAGTTAATTTAATAGATATTGATAATAAATGATAAAAGGCTCTGGGCTAACCTTGCGGTAATTGTTAATATTAAACATCAAAACGCTCCATTAGGGTGCACTTTTTACTATACCACAAAAACAACCTACACATGAGTATGGTTTCATAGCATGGCTACATCATCAGGTCATTGAGGATATTGGATGAAGGAATTGTTAAAATGTCACAATGTGTTGATTAGCAGTAGTGGCACAGTTAAGTGATTATTGTTAAGATAGGTTGTTGAAATTATATTCTTGCTTTCTACTCTTTCGGGTTTGCATTCACTATAAAAAGTTTCAATAACAAGTGCATACACTAGACTAAATGTAGGCTATCATGCAAGGTTAATTGTGATGTGGTTACAGTATGTTTGATAATAAAGATCATTAGTGCTATTTTAAGGGCATTAGGGTCCACTGTTAATATAGGAGGCTTCAAGGTAATAAAATCTTTGCTGTTGTTGCTACTCTTTATTTAATATAAATTTGCTAGTCCTACTCTAGGGATTGGGGGAAGCATTCCTTAACGAGATTGTGCTTCATAGTAGCCAGTTAAGTTTTCAATCACTTAACAGTGAACAGAATAAATAGCTGCAGGTATGAAGACAAATGCTATTCTGCAGATAACAGCTTTTCTTTCTAAGATAACTATAATCACACCCTACTTGTGAGAATCAGTGGCTTTTTGTTTAACTATTGTAGCAGTAAAGTAAGTTTCTCCAGGTGTTTTAGTTGGAACATCTTGTGAATTTGTCAAAAGTATAAGCCATTTTGGTAGGGAATGTGGACTGTTAGGCCTTTAAAGAGTAAACAGTGAGATTAAAAATTACATACAGTGATCCGCTCTGCTGAGAGAAGTTTCTGGCATTTGCAGTGGAGTTTAAATTCCACTAGGGGACATCTCTTTGGGACTATTCTTAAACAATGTCACAGCATTTTGAGATTTATGAATCCCTCTCTTTCTCAAACAATCCCATGGAGCATCATATCCTATGTGACCAAGTGTCTCAACCCCCCCCCCCCCTGCTAAAGTGTTATGGCTAAGGATGGCCCCTAAGAGGTGTTCTCCATGGGTGAGACTTAAATTCCTCTGCATCAGTCAGAGAACAAATGGAAATTACCCAACAATGAGGAATAAAAATTTTTAAGACGGTAAATTAATCTACTCAATACATTTCCTATTCATTTATGTTGTTGTTGTTTAGTTGTTAGTTTATGAATTTATTTCAATTCAAACTCGGATTTTTATTTTGCTATGGAAAAATGACCCGAGTGAAGAAATATTAGCATTGCAATGGAAGATTTTTTTTAAGGATATTATCAGAGAAACCAGGGACATTGTTAGTTGTATTATTAAAAAGTCTAAGTATTTCAGAAATTTCTTTCCAACTTTGGATTCCTTTACGGAATATATTGTTGCGAATTACATCAAAGTATATTAATAATCTTTCGTAAAATACGTTTAGTATATTTTTGATTCTAAATAATTATTTATGATACTGTAATGTTCCTTCTTTCTTTTACTGAACCTTATAATTCCATTTAAGCTAAGAGACTTGGTGGTTAAAGTATTCACGTTAATGTCGCCAGTTTGATTTAAAAAATGCATATGCTTTATCACGTGAGCTGATTTATCTGCTCTTAATGTTATATTTGGTAGATAAAAAATATTCTCTGAATTCTATAGCAGGATAATATAGAGTTAAAATTCCATTACGTTGAAAACATTCTTTAAAAAATCCGAATTTCCGATAATTCTCGTACTTACAATTCCTACGGTTTTAGGATACTTATTTTGACTCCCGCCTAATGTATTCGCCGGATGGAGCTGAGTTATGGAATTGAAGTTATTTTGTTGGCTATTATCAGCGTTGTTGCTGGGGTTGGCTACTACCGCTTCAAATATTTTTGTAGGAAACTACCGCGAAATACGATCCTTTGTGCCTTAATGGATTATTTTTAACGAATAAAAGAAAACAATTACTGTTATCAGTTAAGAAGAAAAACGTGGAGTCGCCGATTTTTGTTACTGCTTAGGTTCTTTACCCCACGCTATAATAGAAGAAAATTAAGGAAATCCTACGGTACTTATATGATTTAGGAGTTTTAATTCAAGAATATATTACATTTGTCTGCTTTGAGCTTATCAGTCTCTAATCTCGAAATATATATACAGTTTTAGAAATTTCTCCTAAGTGCGGAACCTTCTTCTTGTTGAAATTTGCATTCCTATAATTCGAATCTACTTTCGTAGATTCATTTATTTAATATCATTTTTAAATTTATATGGCGATTATTTTTGTTTTTCACGATTATGTCATATTTTATATTTTATTTTAGGTGGTCTTAGTTCCCTTATTTGCTGCTACAGTACGTTTAATTAATTAGCAAAGATTATTTTTTGTTTATTTCAGCAATTGTATTAATTTTACCAGGTTATTGATTTTAGAATTCATGTACGTTTACAATTATGCTATTCTTTGTTTACCTTTCCACTTTCAGATTTTTCGTCACGCAAGTAATGTTCAATCATATGAGTCTGGATCATCGTGACAATTTTAGTAACACAGGATATTTTGTGTTACTAAAATTTATTGTATTGTATAAGAAACATATGTTTCTTATACAACAATGTGAGTTTCCAGGAAACGATTTTGTATGACAATAACTCAAAATGATATTTATTTGATACTATTTCATTATTGTTATTTAAAATGTTTGGGCTTACACTTGAAACAGAACTTGCATTTTTTAAAATCTATGGTTGCTTTCCTCACAAGGCCTCTCCTAGTGATTCTAGAACCCCACACAACTGTTGCTAGCGAGGCTCCAAATTTTACATTTCAGGTGTTGAACACTTAGATATAGTTAGGTTAGAAAGCACTCGACAATGAATAGATACTCTGCTGAATCAAGGAGTGAGATGAGATGATGCAATAATAATGATTCTTTCTGCATTCAGCAATATTTTATTCCCAGCAAATCAATGAACAGTTATATCCTGTACTCCAAGTATTCTAAATTTCCTACAATTTCTTATGCTGTTTTTCTGTTAAAAATTATGAACGTTTATAGAACCGAAGTTTGTTGGTGACATTTTGCAGATCTCAAAAGATGTTTGTCATACGTTTTATTTTTATAAGTGCAGAAGCTCTTTAGGAGCTGGGATCAGGGCTGAAGCCTCACTTTTTGCTCCAAATGGTTTTACTACATTTGGCTGAGAGAAAAATTGGAAGTGAATATTAATTAATTTCTCTTATAATAGCCAGCCTAGATTGGTGTTAGAAATTATATACAACAATGTGATGTGTGAATTAAAATTTTGTGGAATGAGATCTATGTATCTACCAACAAGGTTTAATATAAACTAAATAATTTCCTCTATTTCAGAATCTGATTTAGCCCGTCTTTCAGCTTTGACATGCTTTTTATGCTCGTAATAATTAAGTTTGCATTCTCTTAGCTTATCTTCCAGTTTTGAAAAATTTGAATCAAATTGTGCTTCATCAACAGGTTCAGTTTCAGAGATTATGGGCAGTGAAGGAAAATAAGAAGAATGCGGAAATGTAGTGGGCTTTGTAATGTCTGATTTCAAAGGGAACCCTCTTGTTGAAGTTTGCTTCAGTTTCTGTTGGATTGATTCAAGATATGGATCAAGAGAGGTAACATCTTTCTGAAACAAGCTTGATTTGGAAATTCTCTCTCTTTCAGATGGGAATATATTCTTCCATCTCAGCAAGTAATCTTTTATTCTGGTGGTCTTCACCACATCAACAAAAGAAATCTCCTTTGCCTCCCCTTCGGTCTCTACAATGCTGTAGGACTTTTCATAATTTGTTAAAAGGGATATTTTTCTCTTATTGAAATCAGATAAGATGAGGCTTGGTTTCTTTAAAGGCTGGCAACTTTTCTTTGGTGCATGCGGCTTTGTATCAATTGGTGGTAGTTCAATGGTTCTGTTTGGAGGTAGTGAAATTGGAATGGACTTTGTCCCTCCTATTTTACCATTTAGTCCAATGGAAGATGCCATACTGTCAAAAGACTTCTTCATCCTTGCTTCCTCGCATGAGCTAATACTTGACTTCTCAACTAGTTCTTCACTGATAGATCTATCCTCATCTGATGGCTGGAATAATGCAGAGGCTATAATGTAAGAGGCAATTTCCTGGGGTTTGGCAAAAGATATGCTCTCTAATTTAAAATCTGTTCTAAATATGTCTTCTATGTATAAATCATCTCTTTTATCTTCTTCTGCTTTCCTTTCTTCTATTTCTGGTGTCGATGGTGGACGAGTCCTAAATCGCAGACTTCTACAGTGCTAATGAAAAGAAATATTACCTCTTTCAGATTTTCAGAAAAATAGTGCTACAAATACAGTAAAGTTGTGCAAGTTGTACATCTTTAGAATGGTATTTTGCATTATTGGTAAATCTTACTATTGTACCATTATCATATATTTTCTGTCATATTATAGTTTATGATAAATGTTATGAAAAGGTATCTTCTTGATGAAGTTTTAGAATTGTATTTCTTTCCATTCATTGCTGATTCACTCTGTTACCTTCACTGTTATTTACTCTTACTCACTGACATTTGTTTTAAAGCTTTCTTTCCCTTCTATGACAAAAAGTTTATCACTGTTATTCATTCTATTTAAATATATTTTTGAGAAATGATCGATGACTAACCAATATTTTAAATTAAATATGTATTATTTTAGATATAAAATTGTAATCAATTATACCTTCTCTCAGGTGGGAAAATTCAATGTTTTCTAAAGTTTGCCATATCTTTGGTTGTTTTAATCAAACTGTATGTTTTGCAAACAGGTTTATTAGAAAATGATGGATAAAATTACCCATAGTTCTGTTTAAGATTATTGGAGATAAAGCAAAAAAGGAGGGATCTCATAGAAGTCTAAAGAATTTCAAAGCTTACCTTGGGAATGCACATTTTTTGAGTACTATCTTTTATTTTCTTTTCAATCCGTGATAGCCTTTTTTCTTCATTGCAAGCCTGCTGAGCTTTCAGAAGTCCCTCCTCTTGTTTCTGTTTCAACCTCTGTAATGCATTACATTCATACATAAATGACGATGTATTACATTCATACATAAATGATGATCTTGTAGTCCTCTTTAGGGGCAAATCTTACCTAATTACCTTTTCTATAAACAATATTCATTGTATAATTTACTGTTCTACATACCTGTTTTGCTTAAGAAACCCATAAATATACCTTTTCATGCTTTCTTTTTCATTCTTAACTCTATGCAGTCCCTTTTCATCTGGATTTCGCTCACCAGATTTCTTTTGCTACTTCTCAGCATTCTCCTCTTTGTAAGACCAAGTGCATCTTCACCAAACTCCAACTTTGTTAATTTGCTTCAATCTTTTCTCTCCATAAGTCAAAATTCATCCAACATATCCCTTTACTACAGCGTTTCAGAGTCTGTAGCCACACAGTTTCTTTTTCTGTCTACATTTCCTTAATATTCATCCATGACAACTCTCTCTCCTTTTTCGCTACACAAGCTTCTCCATTCCTTTTTCATTCAATTTCCTCTCATACTTCCTTTGACTCCTCTAATCTCATCGTGTATGCCCTGGGAGTGCCAGTTCACTGTAATAACTCCTGGAATGCAGTGACAGAATTATGGATCTTAAGACCTCTGAAATGGAGATCCTACCATGCCTGATTTACCTTAATATTCTTGTACATTCACTCTGAAATAATTCTCTTGTAAAATTTTCAATATTGTATGTATCCTCATTTGATATTGCACACTAGTTGGTCTTTCAGAGGTTTTTATGATTTCTACTGAGAATGTTGCAATAGAAAGTTTGCAAAAAGAATTAAAGAAATAAGAAAAACTTTGTAGTATTCAGACGAAGTTTATTACAAGTAGCTGAAACTGACTGTGTAATAAACTTCTTGTGGATACTACAAAGTTTTTCTGATTCCTTGAGAATGTCTCTCCATGAAGTCTGGCCAGTTAGGATAGAATTTATTCAAAAAGAACTAGTTTCAATTGCTTCAATAACTTTTAATGAGCATAATTTTCATGAGCTTGTATGTTTTAGTCATTGTGAATTTTCTTCTTTCTATCTTTGTTTTGGTTCAGCATTTATTACTATGCAATTATCATAGTGATTCTTTCATTATTATTTATGTTATTAAATATTTTTATGGAAATGGAAAGAAAGAAAGATATTTGAATATTAAAATATTTTTATGTTATGATTTTCTCTATGCTTGTCTTTCAGCTGAAAAATATTTCCATCCTCCATCCTTGTACTCTCTGCTGTTAAGTCACCATTTTTGTTTGTGTATTCTCTTCTCAGATTGTAAACTATCCTGTTTATTATCTTCTTTTGCATAATCCCTAACAGTATCCTACTCTCTCCAACCCTGTGAGTTGATTACCCACTTTCAATTTTATGAAACGACTTCATCTTCTTCATTCCTCTCTCTTACCATACATCACTTTCTAACTATCCATGCAATGGATGAAGATTTCATCTCTCTATCTAATATTATGATGTTGATCAATGACCTGTAATGTAAGTTAACTTTAAAAACCTCTCTCCCCCTCTCCCTGTTAACAAAGTATTGTTAATAGTGGTATACCAGAGAGCTGCTTGCTATGAAAATATGTATATGTTGGAGACATTGTTGAACCCTCATAATGTGTGGAATAAAAAGGGCAAATTGATTTACCATGATCCTCAAATGTTGAAATATTTGGTTGTGTATTTGGCTCTTTTTGAAGCTCTTGGTTTAATTTCACCATAGTAATAGCAATTTTTCCTGACTCCTAATTGTGAAGTAAGGCTACTTCGGGTCATCCTCTTGCCTTTTTTTTCCTTTGCTATCAACGTAGTCATTTCTTAAAATGACCAATGTGTTCTATTTTAGTAGAAAATCAGGTTGTTAGGTGGCTTAATTCACCGGAAACAAGCATTTTGACAGTAGATTTGGTAACCATTTTCAGTAGTTACCTGTAGGTAGTTGGCCCTCCTACGATCTGAAAATTCCTGTTCTGTTTTTCTTTAGAAGTTTCTTTGGAGAAGCATTCCCTTTTTAATTCCTCCCTCTGAAACTAATCCATTTCTTTATCTTGTGAACCAGATTGTTTTTAAAATTCTCTTCTAGAGCCATTCTTCTGTTGAAAGGTAGTTATATTTTTTCCTTTCCATCACTTATAATAAAACTAAGAAGGACCTTTACTAATTTTTTCAAGCTTAACCATGGTAATTCTTCTCTTTGCATCTTTGGCGTCTTTGTTTGATTTTTTTATTTTACCATTCTGGCAGCAGAAATGTTTGACTTGTTCCATCATTAAATTAATTGAGTTTTAGTTGAAATCTTATGTAGCTCTTTGACTTATCTTCAACAATTTTTTGGATTTTTTGAGTATCTATTTTTTATATGAATTTGTTTAGATCTCTTCCATGAGTTCGTTTAGTATAGTCCATGCCATTCTATTATTGGCCAGAATTACTAAGCTTTCTCAGAGCCATGTATTGGATGGATGGGTCTATTTTTCATTTCTCTTCATGCCCTTGTTGTTTATTTTAGGTTTTCAATTTCTTTCTACTTAAGCTTTTCACTTCTTTGATTAGATTGAACAGTTGCAAATGTGCACCTGGAATTGACACCTGTTATGTCCAAAGAAAAACTTCCACCAATTCTTCTAAATTGTCTAATTAAATAGAAGTTAGAGATGTTAGCTAGAACCACTAATCTCTAATATTATAATAGAATCAGTCTTAATGATAATGTTACTTATTTAATTCCTTTACCCTTCTCAAAAACTGGTCTTCTCTGAAGAAGTTGTCTCCTTAGTCTTAATCCTGTATGTGATGTTTGAAGAAATTGATCAAAATTTAAGATGCATAGGATAGAAAAGAGATAATTATTAATTGGATCAGTCCTGCTCTTTTATTTTTTTGTGGATCACAATAGTCTTACTATTAGTGAAATCTTATGGCAATCTTCCTTTCATGCAGAACTTGGAGAATATCTTGACAGTTTCATTAAGTGAATTATTTTAAAGCTTTTAAGTTGTTCTGCTGTCATTCTATCAATCCCTTCTGAATTTCTCTTATTGCTTCTCAGTAATACATCAAACTCAGCTTTACTATCTGGAGATCCTAGCAAATCTTCCTCCACACTTCCTTTATTCTCAAAATAATTTATCAAATGATTGAAATCAGGTCCTTATTAAACATCTTTGATTTGTTTTATTTTCCTAGAACTTGCTTTATATTTTTGATAAAATTGCTGTCCTTATATTAGAATACATCCTGCCTTAATTAGTTTTGCTGAAACTTCTTCTATTTTTTGCTATACATTTAATCTATAAATTAATTATTTTTTATTAAGTTTTTGATAATTTTATACTATACAAACTCTTGTCTCCCCAATTTGTAATGTTATGATCTCCCCAATTTGTAATGTTATGATCTCCCCAATTTGTAATGATATATTTTCTACATTAATCATCGTTTCCTTGGTTTTATTTTATCCCTTCCAAAACTGTTTTTGCTGCATATAAATGAATATTTTCACTTCTACCCATCCTAATTAGGGCTACTTGTTAAGGAATTCAATTATAAAGGTAGATAATTCAATATATATAATGTACACTACTGGACAAAAGGAACGCAATGCTTGACAGCGCTTTGCGTGGCCAAAAGCCAAAGCTCTTGGTCTGAGCAAGAGCTAGAGATATGTGACAACCGTATGACAGCAAAGCTCGGAGGGGTGGGGAGAAGGTGGAGCAGACTTTTTGGTAGGATCTGGTAAAGATGAAGCTCGGTCGGTATCTCTGCATATCTATGAATGGATTCGACGAGGGACTATGTAATACGAAATCTTAAGAGTACCTATTTGTTGGAATTATTGGCGAAAACAATATGCAATTGAATCTTATGAAAGTTAAAAGGTTTGTCCTGTAATTTATAGGTCTTTGAAGAAGAAATGTGAAGAAATAGTTGCTTGCGTTACATTTGGTGCCCGTGTCTTCACTTCTTTCAATTTCCTTCATTCCAGAGAAATCAATTTTCTGTTTCTGTTTGCATCATAATTGAATGTAATCTAGAAATGAAATTCCCTATGTTATGCTGACTCATCATCATCAGTAAGTATCATATATGTATTATTATATAAAAGGTTGATATGATTTACACTTATTTAGCTTGATGAAAATCGTGCAAAAATTTTGTAAATTTAACACACAAGGAGAACATACTTGAAATAACATATTTATTTTAAGGTTATTATTTATTTCTGATTAAATGAACAGTGATGCAGAATATAATTATATAACTTCCTTGTAAAATTGAATTAAAATTAGGCTCCATTTCATCCAAAAACTAGAAAATTCAATTTTAAATCCAAGCTCATTACTCTGTATATAGTTATTAATTATGTAATAAGAAATAAAGTAGTATTCTACATAGATATCATGTGAATCCTAGCAATAAAATTAAATGAATTTAGATTTATGAATCATATCAAAATTAGTTTAAAAAGGTAGAATAACTTGATTGGAAGAATCATGAGCATTGGAAAAGGAGTACCTTGAATAGTGCTGGAGGGAGATTGTTCACTTCAAGAATGATTCTTGATACATCTCTTGAAAATTGCTCCAAAATTAATGGCAGTACCACTTTCAGCTTTTCAGAGTTCAATAAAGTATTGTAGCCTCTTTCAATTATGGTCCTCACGTTAATGTGATTTTCACTGAGTACTTTTTTCTCTAAATTTTTCTCTTCATTCCTATTTGTGAGAGAATTTTTTTAGAATTTAATTTAGGAAAGTAAATTATCATTGAATATGAAGAAAGTATACTAACCTGAATATCTCATTAAGTTCTTTCCTTTTGTTTGCTAGCCATTCAACGTTTTCCATGAACTTATTATGTTCATTTTGTATTTTTTCTATTATATTTTGTATGGAATTCTATAGAAAGAAAGAAAAATCTTATGAATATCCATGAAAAATTGAATTTCAACTCACTTAAATAAATTATGTTACCCACAATATTTAAAAAATTTGTACTGTTTCCTGTTTAGGTGAAAAATCTTTGTATGGATTTGTGTGGCTGATGGGTCGATTGAGCCATGTTTAATGTTCTACATAATGAAAGATATGTGTACATGATGAACAAAAGATTGATAAGCTTTCCTTAGAATGGGATTGATTTTTATTTGGTCAAATCTATAAAAAGAGCTGATTTAGGAAAGAAGATGGATATGATGAAAGAAGGTGTACATAAAAACTGCAGGGGCAAAAGTAGAGCTTCTACAGGGGTGTGAGGTTAAAATGAAGTTGATTAGTGTATTGGAATGTAATTAAAAAGATAAATAGCATATAATAGAATGACAAGTGAAAATGCTTGGAAAAGATTAAAAAGTATACTAAAAGAATCAGTTTTCTGAGAGTGTGGAATAACTGTGGTGAGAGGTAAAAAGAAGAATTCATAGCTGAATAACACAGAATTGCAAGCTTTAGATGAAAAGGTAGAGGTTTGTAAGAGGATGATTGCTGGTAGGGGGGATTAAGATTTTGCATAGAACATAAAGTTAAGTAGGAACTGCTTTTAAGTGAAGGGAATGCAGGAATAATCAAGGATAAAAAGATACAAAATGTCTATAATGGTAATAAGGAGTCAAATGAGGGAATAAAGGAAGTGCTAAATAAGATACTAAACGTAAATATGAGTTGTGGCATGGTGTAAAATGGTTATGAAGAGAGAATGTTAGGGGATGTGTTTTGTGGACCTTTGTGAAAATAGTCAAGAAGTGTATCATGGAAGAGGTGCTTTTAAATGTATGAATACATGTACTAAGTCGAAACCCATTTTAATGAGCCTAAAACAGCTATCTTGGAAAAAATCCCTAGAAATGGTATGCTGTAGGCATGGATAGAACTCGCATACTTGCTGAAGTATGGCCTGATTGGAAATTAGAAGCACAGATTTATTTTGTTTCAGAAAGTAATTTTTCCTCAATGATCAGAAAAATACTATGCTGTTGTGCAAAGACAAGTCTACCAAGGTAGAAAATAAAAATTATTGACTAATGAAATAGATTAGTTTATAGTATCAATTTTATTGGGTTAAGGAAAAATATCTTGAAATAATTTGTCGAAAAGGTCATAATGGAATGGGTATGTTTGATTTTATGCCAAATAGAAAGTCCACTGATCAGACTTTCTCTTTCCAGCTAGTAACTGAAAAATATAAAGATCTCATAGAGAGCATAATAAATTTTTTGGTTTTACAGAAGTATGTAATGAGGTTAGCAGAGGTGATTTTTAGAAATATCTGGCTGAGTACACAATGAGTGAATGGCTAATCAATGCTATGGCATTGATTATATACTGCCTATAATGGTAGTTATGCCAGGAGCTTGTTTGAGAATGATTGAATGAAATCCTGAGTCACTAAAAGCTAAAGGAGGTGAATCAGAAACCCATGTGATTTTCCCCTTGTTATTTCAAATGCAAAAGAATGTTTTATTGAAGCCACAGATTGAAAAAGTTGTGGAATTTTGGAAAGTTGATGAGCTGATGCTGTTGGTGACATTTTTTTTGTAGAAAGAATTCAGAAATTGGAAAAGTCTCATGTAAGTTCAATGAGAGGAACAGTAGAAGCTTAGATGCAACATTTTTGTTATTGCTTACCTTTATTTCTCTCACAAATCGGTTGAGAGTTTTGCTCTCTTCTTCCATCTTCATTGAGTAATGAAAAGTATTTGCATTTAATTCTTGAATAAAGTCAAAGTGGTCCTGTAGCTGTTTTGGATTGGTGAAATACAGTTCTAAAATAAAAGCAGTAACTTATAACCTTTATAACTTATTCAAGTAGTGCATATTAATTTCCCGAATGACAAATTCAATATATTAATTTCCCGAATGGATATTGAATAGTGGAGATATATATGTTAACATCCATTGTCATAATTGCTAATTAAGGAATAAGTATAACAAGAAAAATCAGATAATTTAATAGTAATATAATTATATAACTTCCTTGTAAAATTGAATTAAAATTAGGCTCCATTTCATCCAAAAACTAGAAAATTCAATTTTAAATCCAAGCTCATTACTCTGTATATAGTTATTAATTATGTAATAAGAAATAAAGTAGTATTCTACATAGATATCATGTGAATCCTAGCAATAAAATTAAATGAATTTAGATTTANGATATTGAATAGTGGAGATATATATGTTAACATCCATTGTCATAATTGCTAATTAAGGAATAAGTATAACAAGAAAAATCAGATAATTTAATAGTTATTAAAATGAGGTTAATACTGATGATTTAAAATTAGGAAATATGCTTGCACTAAGTATAATATTCACTGTAATTTTTAATTTCTCAAGAAATCAATGGTTGCTTAATTTCATACCTCAAAAAATGTTCTTTCTCTCATATGTTTGAAGTATTGGAACAATCTCTTGATTATATTGAAAGGAAGCATATTTATTAGTGATAATTGACTGTTCATGCTGAAATTTTTAAAGGATATTTGTTTAAAAGGTAATATGAGGAAATTAAAATGATTTAGGTGGAGTTAAATGTTGTGATAAATGAAATTTGATTGATTTCCTATTTATAAGACTAATTAAAACGTTTTCTTAGGGAGAAATGAAACTTTAAGTTAGAATACTCATTAAAGAAATCAATGTCCAAGCTCTTTTGTTTTTATCATCATGGTTGAAAATCATTAATTTCATTTTAATATCACAAATATCCTTAAATTGAGTAAATTTAAGGATATTTGTGATATTATTGCATGGGCAACTGTTGATCACATTTTGCTTCTACAACAACACTTATCAAGCTGTAGATCAGAGCTCCCCATCTTATGGGTGCAAGGGGTGCTTTGCACCTTGGCAGCAACATCTAAAGGGTGGCAACAGAAATGTAATCAACCATTGCTGTTATTACAACAACACTATTTGTTGTTTTCTGTATAATACACATGAGTTATCTTGGAAGGATTATGATGCAAAATTAAAGATTGCCAAACATTTAGAGGAAAGAATTATGAATAACTCAAGATGAGAGAGGAATATTTGTGCAGTGGATCAAAGTTATTTACGTTGAAAAATAATTTCTATCATAAACCTGTTATTACTAAATAGCTTACTTATTAGTATTGAAATTATTATGTTTTGTTGCTATAACTATTAACTCATAATGACAATTTACCATCTCAGCATACGGAATCTGCATAATTAATTGTACTAATGTTTTGGACCAATGTAAGCTAGGAAATGAAGTCATTAAAAAATGGTTTTTCCAAGTTTTACAAAATAATTTAGACCATTAAATGAGGAAATTTATGATTTTGGTATTAATTGTAAGAGGCAGAAAATTATGATTGCACCCAGGCAGCAGATAGGCTGTGTGCGGTTGGGAGACTATGAAACCTTAAGAGAAGGATTCTGGGTTTATGTGACTGTTATGAAACTGGTTTCAAGGCCTCATGTGTTTTGCATAATTTGTAATAAAAGATACGTACTAGGCTCATCCTCGTCTTTAGTCTTTTCATGAAATAGCTTCAGTAGCTCCTCAAGTGGTGGTTCTGGAGTATTAGGGTCTAAGCGATATACATCATAACATGCCGATGAAGGTTCCAGAACCAATTGTCCATTGGAGTAATGGATTCTGTCATTTTCTTTTCTCCACTCTAATGGACTTATTCGATAAAGAAATGCTTGAAAAACTTTCAGAGACCTCCATCTCTCCTCCAGCCTGTATATATTACAACGAACTTTGTGAACTTTACTCTCCAATATCTTTTTCCTTTGGAGAGCCAACATGTTTCTTCTCTGTGCTTCATTATTCCTGTCAGTTCCACAAAAAACACATTATATACTCAACTGTTAAAAGATGTAGATACATTTCTAATCTTGCATTATTTAATTCTATGATGTTGCTGCTGCAAAAAGATTATTGAACTTCATTATTCAATAATATACTTGCATTTAGTAAATGAAGTTTGTATATACCAAAATAAAAGAAATTAAATATACCTCTTGTTTGACCCACTACAGAAACATTCAAATGAAAATATTTAGAAATAGATTTACGATTTTGTTATTTAACAATCCAAAACAGATAAGCAGATACTTTTTTAAACAAGAAAGCAATTTATTAATAATATCAGAATTATCACTTGAATTTGCTATGATCTGACATTTTTGTATTGAGAGTTTTTTCTTAAGTTAAAAAGGGTTATTACGTAGGATGCTAGAGTTTTCCATTCGATATATTTGCTATATGTATTTACCTAGAATAGGCTTCAGTAGTGACATCAAAATCTTTGTAGATTAAATTTCTTGATTCAGCAGCACGAAGTGGAAATGACTTGACAGCTCTGTCAAGGATTTTTTCTTTTTCTTCAATATCCTTCCTCATAAATTTTATTTTTTCAATAATCTCCATTGTCATTGCCTGAATGAGGCAACATACACAATCTCAGTGGAGTAATTTTGTTGAATTATATTTCATACCAGGTTCTGATACCAAATTTATGATACCTACCTTTTTCATAAGAATAGCCTTTTCTTTCTTCAAGTATTCCCTCCGACTAAATGGTTTCTTATTTGGCCTTCCTTCTATCATTGTGAAAAATCCAGGATCAATATCAGTTTTGGTTTGAATAGCAATATCAGGAACTTGAACATGTAATCGCTCCGAAATGTTGCTCTTAAGTTTTGACTGATATGTGCCTTTTTCATGCAAGAGCTTTACTTTTTCTTCTGCTGAAAGCTTTGGAAAGGAAAATTATTTTTAAATGTATTGAAAGTTTTTTTGTGAGCTTTTTGAATAAACAGCGATACTTTGTTTGGAACATTGAGCTAAAATACTTTAATATCCAGTTTCGGTCATTAAATTATTTATGCTGTGTATCGAAAACATGCTAATTTATTTTTAATCACCAAAGAATAATTAAAACAAATATTATGATTATGAGATGTGATAGTTTATTTATTGCCAAAATGTTGCAGTTTTGATTTTGATTCTAGGAATCCAAAGTTCTTTGGCTATCTCAGAATAATAGTGAAATAATCTAAGAATATCTTGGACTTAGAGTCATAGTAGTATTATTGTGAAAAGTGATTTGATAGCTGAGGTTATTTCACAGATATGGGCTCCCATGAGGAATTGAATCCAGAGTCGCTTTCACCTAAGGTGAATGAGCTATCAACTTGACTATCCAGGAGCCCTGGTTTAAGATTCTCTAATATTTTAAGAACATTCTTTACAATTAAATTTAATTGACTCTTGAATTGGACAATAAATTTAAGGGACTAATAATTATTTTGATATCTCATCCTCCTCCAGATAAAGCAGTTGAGGAAAACACATGCATGCTTCCAGTGTCACTAGAACAATATTTAACTCTTTTAGTAAATAGATGTCATTCACAATATCTATACTACAGTGATATTTGTTAATAACATTTTCATGTACTTTTCTCCTGCATATTTGCATAGCTGTATCTACCTGATAATTTCCTCTTAAAAATTTGGCGAATTAAAAAGAGTTGGCGAATAAAGCAACTTGTTTTAGTTAATTATGTAAGGGTTACTTACAGTTTTTCCAGACGGTGGCTCCGCATGTAGCTTATGACCTCTCATTGTTTTCTTATCAACCGCACCGCATTCGCTGGACGGCCTTCCAGTGTCCTTAGATTTCGGCATCCGCTCAGTAAAATAGAATTTTGTTTTCTTGGTATTCAATTTCTGTTTTCGCATAGAATGACCCTGCGGCGGTTTTCGGCTCCATTTTTTTCGATGCCATTCTTGAATTTTTAGAGATGTCATTAACTCTTTCTTACGTTCTTCCGTAGCGCTATTAGGAAGGAAAAATCATTAAGATACAATTTTCCTTTGTTAATTACTTAAATATTGAAGTTTTTTATCTAACCTTTCCATGGCTTTTCTCTACAGAGTGAAGCAAAAGTCAGTGATGTTCAGAGTGGAGAGAGTTAGCTATAAGACCAAACAGTTCCATGGAAACCGAGATATCTCGCTACCTTACTTTATGGATCGAAACTTACAATGCCCACGGAAAAGCTACAAAGGACTCTTTCTACGTAAGAGGATAATATGGTAAAAAATTACCCTATTGTATAAAACGAGAGTATGATTTTTTCTGAAGTAATTGCAAAGTTAAACATCACTGGTGCAAAGATATCCAACTTATGGTTCGTAAACAGTTTTTATGTATCCCGCGAACATGTTATTCATGCACTCACTTCTCTCACGCATAACTCATGATAAGTTGTATACACACGTTCTACTATTCAAGCATTGTTTTCAGGATTGTTGTATTTTCATTCTCTAATCATGTTACGAGTTAATGTTATTTAAAGACGCCACGTTTAATCTAACCGTAGGAGAAATAAAATAAATGCTCCTCATGGACCGGCACATCTAATGTTTTCCGTTAAATAATGTTGTCCTATTCATACTTCTGTCTGTTTGGGCCTCTATCTTCCTTTGGTTGTTTTCTCGACAACAGCGTCTCTCAAGCCCACCCAATATCTCTCGTCTAATTATGTAATACTTGATTGATATGCAGGTGCATTCAGTGAGCGATAATTTCCTACAGGAGAAGGTGTTTCTATTACAACGACTTCTTTTATCTATACAATCAAGTAAAAGTGTTTATAATTCTTCGGGTGTAGAAAGCAACATTGCTGTAAATTATATATCGATGGTAATTCATTTGGCCCTAAAAACTCCAATGGATTCGAGTTTCTTCTCATGGCTGACTGACGAACACCGCTCAATATTTTTCCTCAAATTTTTAGTACCGTTCCCATGAGACGTTTCCTATGTTTTGAGAGAAAATGACTGACATGACTGATCTTGAGAGAATTATGCTAAAGATCTCTCTCTCATTACTTTAGGTAGTCTAATATTTAAGAAATAACTTTCTCTTTATTTTGAATCATAAAGATTTAAAAATACATCTTTAATGGATAATTTGATGTTGAATTGAATGTAAAATCGATATTTAGAATCAATAGAACCCTTTGGGTTGGACAAGAGGAACCTCGGTATTAGTAGCATTCTTAAAAGCTTCAACAACTAAGGTCACCTTTACGTAGGGCTAATACGCTACCCATTTAGCTATCTAGGAGGCCCGCGAGTCTATATTTTTATTTTGTTTTACAAGAAGGATGCATTTTTGAGGGTTACGCTACATCTATAGCTTATTTTTGACGAAAATAGTAAGAAACAGCAGAAAATTCGGTCTTGTTGCATTTTCATTTACCTACTATTAATATAAAAATGATTACAATATTTGCCCGGGTTTCCGGGGTTTTGACACGTGACGTAATTTAACATCTACGAAATGAAATTTTGGAGACTCTAAACTAAATTAACTATAGCAAATGTATAATCTGAGCTAATGCCTTCTGAAACGACATCTTTGAATTACTATAAAGTTAGGCATTTCTACTCAAGTAAAAAATAATTACTTTAAATACCTTTAAAATGTTTAACCGAATATTCCCATTGCAAGGGCGTGTTTTAATTTCGTAATTCAGGGCTCAGTGTCATCATCTCAACTACTAGTAGTAACAGTGCTAACTGGTAATAGTAACAGCTACCCGGGGCCTCGCGAACGCTAGAAGTAATCTTGCATGTAACATTGAAATCATAGAAAATTTTAGTGCTGAATTTGTTTCAGATTTCCTGCTGTATCCAATGGTTTGATGATGAGTATAAGAATCTTCTTCATAATTAATTTCTTCTCTTGAATTATATTAACATTTTTAAGGTTTTGAGAATGAAAAGTCTTGGTTGCAGCACCAACGTGAAGAATGACGAGAAATATCTAAAAATTGGAATTGCGGTGGAATGGAGGAAGGAAACAGATTGGAAATGAATATGAATCAGCCCGGCCAGCAAAAATAAACCTGAATAATGACCCTTGCTCTGACCTCAGCCAAATTTGCATTTTCGAAAAACAGTCACGACAAAGACGGCAATCAGATTCACGTCGGTGGCTCGTCTCCAGATGCAGATCACATGGAATAGCAAAGACGCTTCGCTCGTTGCATTGCAAATAATTAGCGTTTGAATTATTCACATTAGTCCTCCTGCTTGCACCGGAAGTAGTCGTTTTCTCCGATCTCGTTGGTTGCCGATGTTTCTGGAAGCGATCTTTCCAATTCCAGTAATTTGCGTCATTCATGCCAAATATTTAAATATTT
This sequence comes from Ladona fulva, assembly GCA_000376725.2. Lineage (NCBI taxonomy): Eukaryota > Metazoa > Arthropoda > Insecta > Odonata > Libellulidae > Ladona > Ladona fulva. The sequence continues at coordinate 553,217 of KZ308317.1, forward strand.
TGCTTCTTGTAAAGTTCTACCCAGAGAATTGCTGAAGACGTTTATGACCCTTTCTTATGGTAAATATTCAAAACGACTGATCAAGACAACTTTGCAGGTTTATGTACATCGAGCCAAAAGTTTCTTCTGAAGTCCTTTGCTCTACGTATAATTTGAGTGTGAATTTTATGACCACATATTCAGCTTAAGTTTAATTACATTATAATGAATACATATATGAATAGCTGATAGACTGAAATCATTAATTTCCTTAAGCAAATTCGATTTTCAATTAATTCGGAAATTATTATGAGAAAAACTTAGCAGTATTCCTAAAGATAATTTAAAACAGTTTAAAATTTGTGTACTTCGAAAATGATTTCACTGATTGTTATTATACTAAAAATGATGTCCCGCTTCTCAGATTTATTGCAAGTGTTACACAATAGCGGAATATATTATTGGTGTTACTGAAATCAATTAAATGTCTTTCTCTTCCTTTTGTATCTTTTAAATGTTAGCTAAATTTACTCTGGAGAAATATTAAACTTTTTGTCGTTGACACACTTCTACGCCATATTCTTATCACATTTAGGGATCTTTGAGTGAGAAAGGAATTTTCTGATATTTCCAAAACTTAGTTTGAAATATTGTTGTTAATCGACGTATAGGTTTCAAAACTCTCTAATTCTAGAGTATTTAGATTCGGAAAAATTCAGTTGTGGTACTACATATTCCTTATATCATGAAAAAATTGTATTGTAATCATAAAGAAATGAGTATGATCCGAATAATATAGTTCAGAGTAATTAAATACTCAATATAAAAGTTTATCAATAACGATAATAATTGTTATCTTACATTAAAAGCTGGTATTGAATAAAAGAGACTCGGGAAAGAAAGAATTGAGGCGGCTGAGGATATTCTCTGAACATTTCCATAATATTTATTGGTATTTTCGTATTTAATGTTCAGACCGAAAGAGGACATTTAGGGATAATTTTTACCTCATTTTATTTAATTCATCATAAGATTCCTCTCACTGACAGAATTCACCATAGCTTTAGGGTATTATAATTTGTTGGTAATTATTTACATAAACTTTTTAGTAGATTCGCCGTTATGAAACAATTGACTTCGAGACTAAGAAAGGTGACTGACGATTGATGAGTGCTTTTGAGTGATGTCTTATGCCCCGTAAAATATATCCAAAAATTTTTTATTTATTTTTGTATCTATACTTCTTTATTTATATCAAATCTATAAAATTTTAAGTCACGAAAATATGTCCTCTCCCGGAAATTTTTGCGTTTTATAAAACATTTCAGTACTAGTAAACGCCCCCGTCAAGCATGACGGGACTTAATTTAGTTTAAAAAAATATATATTATCGTAATATATTTCTTATCATATAAATTATTTATAATATTTATTCTACTGTTTTCAAGTAATGAAAGCCTACTTTACGTACATTTCTTATAAAAATTATAAGAACTGATTATCCCCGTGCACTTATATGGGATGATTCATGAAATCAAAATTCAACAATGGCCTTAGTCGTAAAATGGGTAAAGGTACATACATTTACACGTAAAGGTAAAATTCACTTAGATAAGCATTAAGTAAAACTAACATTAGATTTCGTAGACTCGACGTAGTACTAGGTCGCGATTTTCTCAATTTTTTTCACTTTTTAACCTAGAATGTCCACAAGGGACTTAATTACGAAATGATAGACTTTCTCAAGAGTAAGTAATTAAAGTATTTAAATGCTCTACCCTCCTGCCACAATTCAGCTGGGATTGATATACCATTGTCATGCTGACAGATTTTATTATTGCTCATCCATTCCTCTTTATCGACTGCGTCCTTTCATTTTACATTTCGTTCAATCATATATTTCTTATTCATTCAGATGTTAGCCAACTGCTTTGAGATCCCCATAAAATCGAGGACTGCATGGAAGAGAAGGTAATGCGTAATATATTCTCATACACGACTTCGAGCTAATATATTCACCATTGAGGTCGAGAATCTGTATTTAGAACAATGACGCAATTTCTCTATAAAAACTAAAATACATGGTTTAGCTGTTTTAAACTTGGATAGAATAAACACGTCTCACTAGTTGGCAGCACTTTCAAGCATTCCGAATATTGGAAAGAAAACTAAACGTGGAAATTTGCATTCTTGCTCCGTTCCAAGCAGAGGCCGGGGTGTGACCTTATGGAAGGTAGGAAGATTCCGTGACCACAAAAGTAGAGAAGATGCAAAATCGTTTTTCCGCGTAAATAACTATTAGACTACACTGTAGCTGCGCATTACCTGTATTAAAATAGTTTGCAAACAGAATCCTATGTGAGAGAAGGAATTTATTTGCTTAGTGAGCTTAAAGAGAATATTTTCCACTAAATTTTCACTTGTCGTCCGAAGTAAGTTTGGGAAACGGAATGATTTAAAGTATTAGCCGCACTGTATTAGGAAAGGCCGCATCCCATGCCTCCCTTTGGTGTAAATCCAAATATAGCCGAAGTAGATAACAGACGAGCAATCAGTATCGAAGCAGATTGCAGCGTGAGATGTTTGCAACCCCTTATACAGCTGAGAGCGGTTTTACATAATTTTATGAATGCACGACGGAGATATGAAAGAAGTTATCCAAGAGGAATTCATTCTGTTTTTATGAGTCACTCTTCCTTGGTAACTCCTTTTCGCTGCCCTTGTGCGTACGGTGCATAATAGGAGGTGGAATGAAAACAGAAAAAAAGATGAAGGTCACGACGTAGGCCATGGCCTAAATTCGAAAGATGAGAAACTCTAGACCGCCTTGTGCTAGGCTTAAGAAGGAGAGGATGGAGAAGAGACAGATGCTTAGGAAGAATTAAACTCGACTCTGAATGAGCTGTTACTTCATGGAGAGCTAGGAAAAGATTCTGCAGTGTTTGTAATAGTCGGGGTCAATGTCATTTAATACTCCATTTATGTCCAATGGTTCACGGGATGGAATCGATGAATTTTTAAAAATTTTGGGATTCAGGGGCGGAAGTGGTCTTCAAGTTCGTCCACTTCATTGTTTCAACTACGATTTTCAAAATGAGTAGCTTTTTCAACTAATCGAACATCCTTTTAAATGAAAAGGACAGTGAATTATAGTTTAAAATCCGAAGTATATTTCTTTTCTGATAAAACTTAAGTGTTCAACATTTCGGTAGTTTTATTTGCCTATAATATTCGCTATTAAACACCATTTCTTTCGTTTCTTGGTAACTTACCCCACCTTCATGTCATATAACAACCTTCGTCTTTGTCTTCCTCTCTGCTTTTTCCTTGCTTCTACTATTCCCTAGTATTTGCATAGACAACGTGCCATCTAATAGCGCAGAAAATGGGTGAAATTTTGATCTAAGAATTAAATTAATGACGGTCAAACCAAAGTAAAATCTTCAGGTTTCACCTCTCATCGATTGAATGCCTTAAGCACTGAGTAATTTCAAACTGCAGTAGGAGCATCGTAATGGATATTTATGGCATTATTTTTACGAATTTTATGTTTCAAGCATGAATTCTGACCCTCTAATTGTTACTCTCAGTCCTTGGTGCTACGAAGAAATTTTTGTAGTTTATCTTATTGCTACTGAAATTGATTTCCAAAAGTGTATATGTGGTTATACTTTCCGGGTTACTGTTACTAACCAGAACCTGTGATATCCATCTATAGATTTAAAATAAATCTGCTTTCAAAATCGGTTGAACTCTATGAAATTATCGTTATGATTTTTTAAATTCAAAACTCACTGTTAGTGGTCACATGGACAAATTACTACGGGTATGTTTTCTATTGCAAAAAGAGTCGTTTCCGCAAAATAGAAAGGATCAACAGTCCCAATTTCGGATACAGATAATTTTAAAAAAGAAGTTCACTTTCAGATCCAAAATGTCCTTTTTCTTTTGAAAGATCCATTTACTCCTAAACTATTTTCAAAGGCTCTTCTGATGACACATCCAATGATTATTGGCATATTGACTGTTTCATACGTCGAAAATTGAAAATTTTGATCGACTGTCACCCGCGAAAGATACTCTCCAAGTATCAGAGTCACAAAAAGGAAGAGTATGCATATATCGGGAAAAGTCGAACTCTTGAGTGATACGCAAGGACAGTTGGAGGGACAAGAAGAGGAAAATATGGATTAACTAGGTTTCTGGGTCGGAGTGGGTGGGAGGAGGGGAAATTAGTCATGAGTACGACTTATTTCCAGTGGCCGTTCGACTACAATAGACCGTCGATTTCGCGGATCAATGAGGAATTTGAAAAATGACCATCGGCCGCTGACAGCATGATGGAAGCTGAGATACGAAACTTAAAGGAATACAAATTGAAAAAGGGTCGCAGCGAAGTTATCCGTGAATGTTAACGAATACACCTGTCCAAGCTAACGAGAAAAGAAAATAGGCTCTAATTTTCGATATAAAATGGACGATCTAAAATATTAGATACTTCATTGGATATATCAGTAGGATAATATACTTATATCCCAATCCATTTACTAATTAACATTTTTGACAATTTGAAATATTCAATAGGATAAATTATCTATAGAAATTGAGAGTATTTTCTTTTCTCGTTAGCTTGGACAGATATCTCCGTTAACATTTACTATATATAGGAATCTATGGCGTAGCCAGGGGGTTGGTCCGTGGGCTCCAACCCCCCCCCCCCTCCCTTCACCTTAGGTACGACTTCAAGTAGAGCAAGGAATGGGTGGCGGGAACTTTGCGAAAGAAGTGAGCGTGTAATTTGCAGGTTAAAGAAATTTTGGACCCTCTTCCCTTAAGGAATTTCTGGCTACGCCCCTGATAGGAATTGTGATTTAAGCCTGACAAGTAGAAATATTATTATTTAAGGTCTTGCATGGAAATCATGTTAAGCCAATAAATTTAGAAGTTTCGTTTCCTTGCTAAATAATTGACCCCCGTTTTTGCTTTATTTATTTTATATTTCCATTCTAGGAAAAATTAATTTTCTTGCTGATTTTTGAACATGAAACATTTGTTAAATTAGGAACTGTCGGAGCATTAACATTTCTTCCCTAGAGTTAAATAAATAAATTGGAAATTGGGTTTCCGCGAAGGTATTTAATCCTACAATGTGTAATGATTTATGTCATGATTAGATTTCTTGATTAAAAATATGTTCAAGGTTACTATTTAAATATTATAAACAATCTTTATTCCATCCTTGGCAGCACAATAATCGATGGATAGCAAAGTTATGGACGAAATATTTATCGTCGATGGAAAAAACTTACCGTTCAGCGTTATTTCTTGTATCCCACCGATTAGATCCTGTAAGAGGCGATCAGGGATGAAAGATCTTCAATAACTAAAGGTAAGGAACCATTATTTTTTCTATTATACTTCATAAATTTTATGCCTCAATATTTTTCCATAAATTTTCGAATTCGATCGTCTTTTTCCTTTTATAAGTAGAAAGCAAAATACAGGAGGTTGGAGGGTGGTACTCATTGTAGTGAGGGATGTTAAGGAATCAGACGACCTTAAGCTCCTTTTACGTGTGATTCATTATTAATGTAGATTAATGCTTATATCAAATTTAAAAATACCAAACCGAATACATTTCTCATATTAGCGAATCAAGGAGGAGTCCGCGTAATTCCTCCGCCTGCTATCGTTTTTAGACCCGGTTTAAGACGGCTTAAAACTAAGTACCGAGAAATATCTAGTTACGATAATCTAGTTAAAGGTCTAGAAGATGTTTATTATTATTAAACCGAGATTTAGACTAAAAAGTCTACGCTGTCATCATAAATAAAACAAATAGATTTGCAAATAGAAATAGAGAAGAAAGCTTAAGAAGGGTTTGTGGATGTAAAAAAAATCAAGTATTATCTTTGGAGATAATTATCCACTGCAGAAAAACACCCACAAAGGGTGGGTGAAAAACCTGCAAAAACCCGCTGATAGTATGTACAAGCTAAAAGATGTGAAGGAAACTGTATATATGGAAATCACTTGAGCAGTACTGTAACAAAATTAACTAAAACTAATTAATTAAACAATAAAAATCACAAAGAAATTAGCATTTAAAAAAAGCATCAGAAAATTAAGATCGTTTGAAATTTTAGTGCGAAATTATTACTAAGTAAGAAACATTAGGTACTTAAGAAGCATTAAGGAAACACAATAAGACAATGAAACGACGGCATTCAGCACAATGCGACATTAAAAAGAACAAGACATATAAAAACTTTCAACAGTAAAACAGATTCCATAAAAATTAAACCAGAGGAAAATTAGTAGTAATTATACATGAAAACTTTTTGATCGAGAGGCCAGAATATATTTCAGGACTAGTGTTGAGAGATGTTGCTAATTGCAGTATGGAAAGACCGTCGATCTCGTGTTGATCCGTGCTGAGGAAGATATGGTGAGAAGTATGAGAAGGCATACTAATTAAGGGATTGATGTTCTAGAAGATGAGAAAGGCATTTTTTTAAGTACGGACAGAAGTTGAGGTTTTTATATATTGAGGAAGGTCGTTCCATGACTCAATACCGGTTACTGCAAAGGGTTTATGAATAAAACGGCCTTCGCAAGGGCCAGATTGATGCTGATGAAGCTCTTCTTACACCTAACCCCTCGTCTTATATGAAATTGAAAACGACAGTGCCAAGCAGTACAAAGTATTGGCCGACGAAGTGTATTCAACGAGTGTGTAACTCCATACCGCAAGTGTGAGGACTCCAACAAAGCCTTGAGTGGCGGAAGCTCATGATAATGCCTGATACGCATTGAGGGTAGTATACGATACACCCATCTTCAGAGACGACCTAATTTTGTCTCATTATCAGTCAGTCTGAGACGAAATTAGGTCTTAAATGTATTATAAATAATATTTTTATGATGATATATATTGCAACAAAATATTTATAACTAATGTATTCTATTTTAAAAATATATTTATAATAAACATTTTAGAATTTTTGTGTATTTATAAAAGGAAAACTTGAAAAAGGTGCATAGAAGGAAACTACTTTTTGGGTTTAAAAGCTCGTTTACTCTCAGAGAAAATACAAGACAGCAGGAAAACGCCTGCAAGAAAGGGAACGTGATAAACCTGCAAACCCTACGAATGGTTTAGCTAAAGTTAGGGAGAAAGCAGTTAATAGCAGACCTGAAAGGCAAATTAAGGCATCGTAAATACTTTTTCATATCGCTGATAAAATAGAAATAGGAATAACAGATAGGAAATAATAACAGATAACAAATAGGAATAATCCCACTTTCCGGGCATTCTATTCTAGAATACCTGCCCGGAAAATGGGAGACCTGGGTTCGAGTCCCAGTCATTGCGCTATTTTTCACACTTGTTATTCCTGTGGGATTAGTTACATGACTTCATCATGCAAAGAAATTCACCTTTCCTTAAAAAATAGAAATACGTTTGCGTAAAAGAATAAATAAAAAAAGAGCAGTATTAAATAGAAATAGGTAAATACCAAAATTAAGATTATTAGGCCAGCATAAAAATAGCAATAAACAGCGCAGTGATGTATTTTGTATATCAGATGCTATAATGCGAAAAGAAACGAATAATTCAATTTTCTGTTGTTCGCGTCAGTGTGGTGTTAGAACAGTCTTATTTCGTAGTCTGTAATCAAATTTGAGCAAGATAATGTCGTGATGGCATTTGAAATTGGGAATCGATTTTGAAAATTTGAAATTGAATCGGATTCGATCGAATTATTTGTGTTTTCATGGATTTATCGAAAAATTGTCGCATCATAATATGTTCGACTTCAGGTTCGAAATATATTCGCGGAAATAATTTAAAATTAAAATTTGATACACATATTTAGAAAAAGTACATTCAATGGCGAAGAAAGATTAAACGTTAGAGAGTGATCGCTCCGGAAACAACTCAGGGGTCATTATGGTAATCGTAATTATTCGTTCAACGTAGATTCCGTGGAAAGAAAAGGAAATGTGTCGTTTCCTCTACTTTAGTCCCGTAGTTTCAGGAATTATTGTTGTTAGACTTAATTCATTTATTCCAAGGATGTTGCCCAAACCCTGAAATAATTTTTGGTTAAAACGTAGGAACAGGTTATACAAATATACCTTAGAGTTGCTTTTCAACCCCCTTTAAATATTTCATAATTTTTAAGCTTTAATTTCTTGTCTGTGAGATAAATACTAGTATCACGTGTCGAGGATCATGCTTGGTCCCTTAGTATTAAAGTGAAGACAATTGAGGAAGCGAATTCCGTTGTTTTGGTGTTGATTAAAATTTGTATTAGCTTTTCAGATAAGTTTTATATCGGGATAGAATAGTTGCTCTCATTTCATTGGAAGTTATTAGGCATTTAAAGTACGTACACGCCAAGGATGTAGTGTGCTAAGCGGTGACTCCTTGACTCGGAATTTATAAATGATTTTGGTCAGCTGAGTCATGGAGCAAACAAAGTGGTACCCTATGTTAATGCGGAGAGAGCCTTGTGCAATAACCGAGTTATTTTCTTAAGATATTCGTGTCTTCGTAAGGTGGAAGAGAGGGTTTCATAACACTTTTAAAAACTTCAAGGGCAGGTGTATTCTTTTTTCCGTCTGTTCTGTTTGTACGCGTGTTGATTGAGTCGGGAAAAAAATGAAGACAAAAGAAAACCATATTGCTTTGTAATCACGGCGGAGGTTAAGCTGAAATTTGCGAAACTTGCTATTTTCTCTGGCTTTAAGCGCCGCTTGCAATAACATCTTTTGTCACAGCTTAGGATTTCCTTGTAGCTTCTTTTATTTCCTGGAAAAACATTGATTAAAAAATTGATTCAGCGATGTGGCTGTAATGAATTGTTTATTTTGCTACTTTCACCCTCTCAAGCAACCCTGTCCCGATTCCCCATTTGGCTCATTGTCTTCATGGCTCTTTTTTCTTACTAGCCAAAGTGAGATTTTCCCAGGAAACTATTTTACTTACGATTAAAAGCTATGATATTATTATTTAGCTCGGCATATGTTAAAACGCTTATTCACAACTCAAATAATCGATTAATCCTTATTTTCACAGAGGAAACTACTCTTAGTTTATTGTTCACTTTGGATCTTGCAATTTTAAAATTATTCAGGGTTTCAGTAAACCAAGAAAGCAGAGCTTCGCTGGCGTAGAAAGCCGATTCAATCTCCGAAATAGGTTATAAATTAATATTATGGGTTAGATGAAGAGTAATATTATTATGGGTTAAATAGAAGAGGAAACATTTTGTTTCAATATCGCCAAATAATAATAAAGACGATTATTATCATATTACTTGTAAACGTCCCCGTCAAGCATGACGGAAGTTAATTTAACTTAAAAATATATCTATTATTGCATCTATCTGGTCCTCCTAAGCACAAAAAAATTCCGCCGTAAGATCAGAATAATTCAATATATTTCTTACCATTATTTATAATATTTTATTCTACTGTTTCCAAGTCATGAAAACCTACGTCACGTAAATTTCTTATAAAAATTATAAGAACTGATTTTCCCCGTGCATTTATATGGGATAACTTATGAAATTAATGTTCAACAATTGCCTTGGTCATCAAAGGGATGGGTTGTTTATTTCCCAAAAATTTTAAGGAATTTTCCGTGTATTTTATCAAAGTTCTCGTAATTTCGAAATTATAAGAATGATTCACGACTAAAATAAGATTCTATGATTATTTTCCTATCTTGTGACCCTTGTCTCAATTCCGTGGGACCATTGTTTCTAATTTAATTTTGTAAAAGAAACAACATCTGTTCGGTAACGAAAACTTACTTTATGTACATTTCTTAGGGAAACGTATTATGGGCTCCTGGGTTCGAACCCGGGCCTTTACAGAGTTGAGACTAATTTTTCAGGGGGCTTCAGCATCGTAGAAACAGAATGCAGTTTGTTTCAGATCTCTAAGTCAAGCCGTTTCTGAGATAAATGGGACGGGCAGAAGGACGGACGGACAGACATTTGCTTTTTATATATATGATTATATAAACAAAGAAAATCATTGGATGCAGGCGCTAGCAAATGAATATATGATTCTTTCTCTTAGTTATACCTGCTACGATAATTTTCCGTTGGCGTTGTAATTTTTCATTACAAACAGATCTTTATGGCGAATGGGTGTAAGGCAGGTTATAATACAACCAATAAGATTCCATTATGCATTAAAATTAAATAGTTTAATCATGGAATTAAATGTTTTTTAACGTCGAAAAAAATCCCCTTCGAGTCCCTCCAGTCTGGCGGAAAGGTGGCGAAAAGGTATATTTATATACTTTCACTTACTTTACGGTATCAATCATCATTTCCTTTTCTGATCTCTGAAATCTATGTAAGTTTAATTCTGATGTGGTCAATCTTAACTTTGCGGAAAGGTGTCATATCCAAAAAACCTTGTATTTCCTCAGAAATTTTATATATTCATTGCGACTAGTTTCGTCTGAAACATAGACATCTTCCACGGAATTGGCATTCTCTAATGTATGTTGCATGAAGAGGTCCATACCATAGATGAAACCACTTGCAATGAATGTAAATGTAAATTTCTGTGGAAATGAAAGGTCGTTTCTCTCATTTGGCATGCAAGTTTCTCAACTTTTTCTCTTTCCATTTTGGTCCTTCTTTATGATATACATTGATGCATTTCCGACATAACGTTTACTTAATTTGAAATATTTTTGAGAGCATTTATTATATTCGTTAGAGCATAGTTTCCCAAACTTTTCCTTCGACGGAACACTTTATCAATTCTATGATACCAGCGGAATACATAGGTTACTTTTTTGTCAGTAAATATTAGTAAGGGTTTATTGAAAACATGATCTTCTCATAAAATCAAGAGCCCATGATTTTTGAATATATTATAACTTCATTCAGAACTGAAATTCCTAGAAAAATTATCAGTCTTCGTAAGTTTCCGCGGAACACTAATAAAATTTAAGGAATGTACTTTGGGAAACCCTGCGTTAGAGTGTTCACAAGATTTTTGGTTAAATACTATGTTCCCGAATAAATGGGAAGGTCAATTTAAAATTGAGCTAAATTCTTTGGAAATAATAAATAGCGTTATTCTAAGCTTCGGTCAAACAATATTTCATTCCATGATTCCGGCGAGTTTATGGCGATGAACCATCTTCTGCCATTGTTTCAAAAGACCATAACTTGAATTAAATTGCTCCTAAAAATAAACTTCTCATTCTTGGACCTCCTCCTGAGTCGATTTTGTTATTCTAGGATATTTACTTTAAATACGCCTTATTTTGCTTGGTTGAAGGTGTAAGAAATGCTCGGTTTCCAAGACGTTTAAAATAGCCAGATAGTTGTCTTTGTACCCCAGACATAAGTATTTCTGATTTACCTAATGTAAATATAGCGCCCGCTAGCGATGCTCTCAGGTATGCGAAGAGGGAAAATGGTGTGCCAAATTGCCTTTCGTTCTTTTGCTGGTGACGTGGAAGGACGGAACTAGCTGTCCTACGCTTTATTTTCGTTCCAAAGGCTTAGTTTCCGTGCAGTGATGCAGGGTATTCGTGGAGTAAGGTTACTATCTCAAGATGATCTCTTTAAATGCGATGTCTGAAGTCATGACGGGAAAATCTGATTTGACGGAGACAGTTTTATTTTTTACTGCAAAATTTTGTTAATTTTATGTTTAAAACATAGCTTTATTTTACTAGTTACGCTTTAATTACTGTCACTTTAAGATCAAAAAGATGACAATTAATTATGTGACAGTGTAACCTGAGTATAGTCTCAAGAACAAGCCCCTCGCTGTCTCTTCAAGAAATTCAAGTCTTTAATTAGACTGAAATTATGCGCAAACCGAAAAACTTTGCTTCATATCTTCGACGTTCTAATAGACAATAATTACTCAGCAATTCTCTTTCAGTCCATTGATTAAAAATTGTGAATTTAGAGCATATTTATTCAATCAGAATATCGTGTTCACTCTTAACACACAGGATAAAGAAATAAATTCATTACAAACAGTAAAATTTAACATTCCTCGTATTGGTTTAATCCTCATATTTCATCTCTTATTCATTAAAGTAATTTCCTTCGTGAATTAATTCATCTGCCTTTCCTGTTAATTGTTCTTAAGGTGCTTTATTGCTCTCAAAGGAGGTTAAATTTAAAAAATAGACTTTTAAATCGTGTCTTTTCCCTTTATAGGCGTGTTCATTTTTCCTATTTATCGTTTTTCAATCCTAAGTACAACGCATCTTTCTCAAATCCATCTAAAACACTATCGTTGTTCATTCTTTAATATTGAAAAACTCTTAGTGTTGTTGAAATACGCTTATCGGCAGTGATTGTTGTAAAAGACACAGATGTTAAAGTGGAGATTTATATGAATCCAATTGGTTCTTGTCTCCTTGTGTGATGTTGACATGGACAGCTTTGCGAATCTCTATGGTTACAGATGGAGAGTATGACGTAAATCAAGAGTTTCAGCTTTGGTTGTCAGATAAGATAGGAAGATGAATGTTCTTTGATAAGCGGTTGACGCAGGTGCTTATTGCGCGACGAATACTAAATCATTTTTTGAGAAAGTGATGGCGAACGTAACATTGTTTTTAGGCTACAATTAATGAAAAGTAAATTCTTCGAATTGAGTATTAATGAAAAAGATCTCAAAGAAAACGGAAATGAAAGAAGTCTTACAGTGCCGGGACTCGAACCCGAATCTCCCACCTCCCAAGTTTCCCGAACGGCATGTGTAAATGCTCCGGCAAGGTAGCTTAATAGTTAGAACTACCTCCCGGAAAGTGGGAGATCCGGCTTGGAGGTCCTGAATGACTTTTTCCATGTCTGTTTTTCCGAAGAATTTTTCTATGGGCACGGCTTTACGCACCAAGTTATCTTTCACCGTTTTCTTTGGGCATTAATTATTATATCGATTTCTATATTGAGGGATTTATTGAGAATATATTAAAGAAGCAAAACGCAAATATTCCATACTTGAACAACAGAAAAATGTATTCGAATTTCCAGAGAAATATTTTAAATAAGCTCAATAATTCCATATTTCTACATTTTCCCTGTTAATCATTTAGAGGATTATTGTATAATATACGTATATTTATTTATCGATTGATATAAAGGAACTCTCTTCAATTTTTCCGAAATCGATGATTCAAACTGGAAGCATAAAATTTAACCTGAAAAAAGTATCGCGTATTCAAGAAGGGCATGTGTGAAATACTGAATGGAAAGATTAGTCATGGAATTCATTCTTATCTTTTTCCTCCTCATAATCCCTCAAAATATCTAAGCCTATCGGTTACATATGCTAAAAGTTTTGGAATTTCTCACTAGAAATATTTTCAATAAAACGCTGACGCCGTATTCGGACTATTTATTTCGGCTTTACAAATCAAATGACGAAATGTAAATTTTATGATATATAATATCATCTTTGGAGTCACACTCATCAGCGTCCCATTGGAAACTACTCCTGCTTACTGAAAAAGTAAGCTCGAGTTTAAAGCATTAAGACGCGATAGTCTTTATCGTGGAAAAACTCCTAAATCGTTTAAAATAGTGCATTAAAATTAGTAATTCGTTTCTCCGATCCTCCAGGGAGAATACGGCTAACTTTGCTTTAAAAACTATTTAAGAGAGCGAGTGAGTTGGGTTGGGATGAGGTTGAGGGACAAAGTGCGAAGACGAGAGGAGAATACTAATGTAATAGCCAGGACAAGTGTTAAATCCATTTAAATGACCATTCAGAAAAGTGGACCCTGTCAACACTTTAAACTCAATTTAGGAACGTTTTCTTTAGCATAATGATGATATCTTCTTCAAGAGCAGCATTTTTCATTGGCTAAAGGAATATAGATAGACGCATAACGAGAACTTTAAACGAACCATGAACTATTATCGAGTTCTATAAAGTCAAATGGAAACAAAAGAAACGAGAATATTTTATGAAGCGATGATCGAGAATCATTCAACCCATTCTGATTCTTAAACATATTATCTATCATAAAAGAGCGATGAGTATGAATTCCTTGTTTCACCTTTCTTCATTTATTGTCTCAAACTTTTCTCATCTTTATTTCTATATCCAGAAGAAGGATCACTTATTCTTCGCTATATAATTATTTATTATATCACTGAAATAATTTTTATCTCTGTGTAAATTATTGATTTGTTTTATCCGTAACTCGTTCTTTGCGCAGTAATTAATTAGCTGTTTCTTTAGCTATGTATTGCATAAGAAAATGAGGTATTTGCTTCATTAAAGTGAGAATTCTTTGATCCAGATAGGACTTAGTAGAAGCCATATAAGTCTGGCAGTTAAATTGGTAGTTAAGCAAAAAGTCCCAACGATCCGCAATGAAGGCTATCCGATGTGCATTGTTAGCCAAAAGGGGTTATTCCTGTTGTGATTTTCTATGTTAAATTAATATTCATGTTTTGCTTCCCCTCTTATACTTAACGAAATTCTAGGCAGCCCATACTATATAACGAAAGACTTTCTGATCTCTTTGGTCGAAAGACAAATTTTCCATTAAAGTGGTGCAAAAGTTCTATGAAGAGAGTTTCTGGAAGAGGAGAAAGAAAACATATTTTCATGGTGTTCTAACTTTAAAATTACATTGATAGACGAAAATATCTGAAAATTCATTCAGTATTTCCAGTTGTGACAACATATCTATTGCTTAGATAACTTTATTTAGAAACCATTTGTCTGACTAGACAAAGTCTGACAATTAAAGGAGAATTTATTATGCTGTCTTCGATAAGTTCGAGTTAACTTAATTTAATTTTCAAAGCGAAACCCCTGCTTTCGCTAAGATTTCATCCCGATTCAGGAAGTTGTAATAAAAACTCTTGGTAAAACTAAGGAGAAATAAAAACCCTGATTCTTCAATTGTGTTTTCTGCTAATTCAATCATACTCGGAAACTTTCTTCCAAAATATTCCGCACCGCTTTGTTTGATATCCCTTGGGTTATTTTATTTCTCCATCATCTGTATCGTAAGAATACGGCAAACGCTTTGAGCGAATTATTTGATTCAAGTAGCTTTATTTGAGCGTTTACAATAAATTTATGAATAACCGTCACGAAATACTACGATTTCTTTCTGCAAAATATATTAAATGTCGGGCTTCTTTTCTCCGACACACGTCTGGCCATTCATTACTGGTAGGGGTCAAGGTTGTCGTGTGCGCCTTTCAGGAAGTCTAACTAGTTGTATTTGAGGTTACTATCGATTATCGCCTATACCTTGAGGATAAGAACTTTGTATCAAAGTCGGCATAGGATCAAAGGTAAGGGACATTGTGGAAGGGAAGTTTGGAACGCTTGAACCGTCTTTTATTCAATGATCAATTAATAATATTGCAATTTATCTGTTTATCTGTATGAACAAACTAATCTTCAGCAATCGAAAACTCAACGCTGCATCTTTTCCTCGTCGTACTTCTGATTTCCCGTCTGAAGGAATTACTAAGATATAAGTAAGGTATGATAACAGTATTTGACTTTCTGACGTGGTCATCTTGAAAAAATTTTAATGTGAAGTAATATTCATTCAAGCCAAAATAAGAGGGCTGGAATTACGGCAAAACAACACGCACAGACGGTTATAGAAGTTTTCGAGCTTGGGTTTGGGAATAATAATGCATTGCTCAACACGAGCCATAAATAGACGTCACGGAACTCCATTTTAACGCCTTTATTCTTGTCGATGACATCTTTTTATTGCCGTCCTCCGATAGGCAGTAAACGAGCTTTGCATACGTTCTGCGCGAGAATGATTTAAGAGTTCAGCATGCGATATAGTTCTCGTTTGCCATGATAGTAAGAGCAAGTTTTCCTGGTAAGAACACGGATTCCGAACGAAGTTGACGTTTTCCTTGTGCATCACGAATATTTTTTCCGATGCATTAAATTTCTCGAAATTTTCAGGAGAAGTGTGTTACTGTTAACCAATTATTTGATAAAATTATCACTAATACAGAGTTATATGTTATTACATAGAATACCTTACTTTCATATTTTGATCAATCTCTTATCATTACTAATGGGCATCTACGCCACTGTCTTTGGGAATCGAAATGGCTTACCAACAATATCGAGAACTTCAGCTACAAAATTGTCTCAATTCGATCGAAAAATCGATCGATTCAAACATGGCCGGCTTCTAGGTTGATATAGAAAGATGAGAAGTTTCGAAATTGTGCCCTTGAGCAGAGGTACCAATTTAATATTGAAAATTTCGTTAGATGTACCCTGAGAAGTAGCTAAGAAGTCACTACACTCAGAAAAATATTACAATACTCGCTATAAAGTAGCCATAAAATAAAACAGCTTGAATTTGCTTCTAAAATAAAATATCTGTTCAGGAATTTCGAAAATTTGATGTATATCATGAATATTAAGTATTTTATCGATTGAGCGTAATGCTAGTTTAATTTTAAAATAAGTCGAACGTGTTACGTTGTGAGTTCGTAGATGATAGTCATCATAGCAGAACCTGTTCCAAAGAGTACCAGGTATTACTAAAACAGAGAAAAGGTCACTAAAAGAAGGAAACAGTCACTAGATATAGTGAAAAATAGCTAAATATGCCCCTAAGTCTTTAATTGGGGTAGATTTACTTACATTGTATTTCTCAAACAGTGAAAAGAAATGAAACTCATTGATATTTATACATCTGGTGGAAACATGATATTCGTCTGAAGTCTTTTCGGTTATCTTGAAACTTAATGATCCCTTCATTCCTTTTGTAACTCAGAGTTTCAAGTATTAAAAAGCTTTCTTTCGGGTGATTTCGTTTGAGGTGATGAATATTCTGAATAAAAAAAACTTCTAAATAAACCGTTTCGTTAAAAACGTTCGTTTCGTAATAAATCTCTCTCTTTTGTCAACGATGAAAGACGAAAACGCTTATTTTTGAAAATCCAACTTTATTGTCCTTCTAGAGGGGAAGATAAAGGTAATTTATGTCTTTTTTTATAGAATTATATAGAATATAGACATTAGAACTATCTTGAAATAGGAGATATTGACATACCAAATTGATAAGTGAAGATCTTTAATCATTGGTGAATTTCAAATATTTTGCTAACTTCAATACATCAGCTAGATAAGAGAGAAGAAACGGTTCTTAAATGTATCTGGCTCTCTGATTATCTTTTACGTATCCATTGTTTTCGTTAAACAGATTCGATTGAGAAACAGACGTAAAACCGTCTAAAACTCAATAAGGAATTCAACAGTTCATGGACTTCGTTCCTGGCAATTTTTCTACCAGTCATATTCGATTTTTACGTCTGATGTTTTCCTCCTTCAACCTTTTACCTTTCTTAAAAGATATTTTTTTCGCTCGCAACAATACCTTTCCAAACAAAAGAAAAGCATTTTCATGCAGAGACGTACAATGGTCGCTGCAAAAAACAATTCTCCCACTATCATAAACATCAAAGATGTAGAATTAATTTTTTTTACTCAGTAAAAAAAAACCAATAGATTTGAGACTCATATATTTAAGATTGACTCACAGTTTTCCTAAAGTCTGCATGTATTTTTGAAAAATCTCCTGTTCCTGAAAATGATCTCAACTGGAATCCTTCCTTAGCGCTATAAAAGTACTCCTAAAAGAATTCTTCTTATTCTTTTAAAGAGTTCTACTTGTTCTTGTATGTATCTCCATAACTAGTTTCAGGACAGTTGTGTTTTCACGCAGTTTAAAGAATCAATGGTTGAAATGACGGTTTCAAAGCTCGTGCCTCCATTTGTTTAATGAATGAGCGGCAGAACTTAGAGACAATGGAAGAACTAAAGAAGTAAAGCATTCGAATATTCTGAAAATAATTAGACTCCAAATATGGAAATCTGTATGAGCTCTCTGGGTACCAACTATGTTACATTAAGGATTAATATGGGTATTCATTGCCTTTTCAATTATATTAAAACTGAAAATTCTTTAATCACTACTGGAATATTGGAAGCACAAACGTACACTTTCTTTGCATAATTTAGTGCAGTATACACCGATAATAATCTTGTATGTGCTTTAAGTAAACAATTTGTCGAAGCCTTCCTTTACTCTTCTGAGTAGGGCTTCCGATAAAACCCTTTAAAAGCCTTAAAATTAAGCAATTGACGACCTTCATCCTAAAAGTGCGACCTTGTTTCATGCATAGGGATTGTGCTATTTTTTTCGCATTTGGATGTATTGATTAAGTAATTATGACTTCGGATCAAATGATCAATTCAAAAAAATCAAACGATTATTTCAATGACAATAATAATAATTATTATTATGAAATTCTTGATTTTTATCATATATATTTTTNAAAAACTTGAGGGAACCTTAATTCCCAATTTTCGCCACTCTCGGAAACAAATTTACAACAAAACTGTCTGTATCAATGCATCGAATCGGGTTTTTCTTTATTAGGTCTACGAGCGGCGACACCAGGTTATGAGAACTACGTTTAATACGAGTTGACGACTCGTTCCCGGGCTTCGCGGGAAGGCGGCGTATCTAATATTTAATTCATTAAATTGGCCACGGATCAAAGAGCATCATTAATCGATTTTAAATAACACTTCAACTACAGCATTTTCCGGTGCACAAGAAATTTTTTCCTAAATTGTTTCCTAAAATTGACCTACGTCTCCTGGACCGATTCTAACAATTACAGACTGCAATTTAAGCGTTACATTCCGAATATCAAGTTTGAAAAAGCCCTTATAGAAAGAAAACAGAGAATTATTACATAGGTTTGCTTTCAAATTTGACGCCATTACACGGCATTCGAACCTTCGTGAGAAAGAAAAACCTCTAGCATAAATTTAAACAACATAAAAATGATTTAAAAAAGTGCGATTAGCATTAAGATTTAAGTGTTAATGAAATATTGCGCGTAAAAAGTGATTTTTCAAGTGAAAAAAATTTTGAGGATGCTAATCAAGCAGGTTAAAGGAATTTTATGGGTTCTTTCAATGAATTCTATTTTGGTTACTGATTTAGAGATACAACATTCCTATATTTTCCCATAAATTATATAATCAAAATGCCCTATGATTTATCTTTCCTTATATTTGGAAGAAAATATCTCCGTTTAACTTATTGGCTTGGGGGGCTTATCGGTCGGGAAATATGATAATCATTTTCCTCTGCCTGTAAAGCATTCAGCCCGGAGACCGATTAGAATGTCCACACACACTCCTTTTCCATTAGCTACCAATAGTCCTGAAGACGGAATAAGGGTTACAAGGCAAGATGAGGATTGAGGTAGTTTGTTCTTAGTTTCCTCGTTGAGCCAGAGATTTACGGGCGGAAAATTACATACTGGTTCAACACAATGGCTCTACGAATAAAACTTTTTTATGCCATCATTCAGCATCATTCAATCACCATTGGACCTTATATTGCCACAGCAATGAAAAATACAGATTGTGAGACACAAGTAAGGGTAGGACACATTTTTCTAGTGTGCCAAAAGATAAATGGAAAATATCGAAAAAGTTGAATTCAATTTTGGAAAAATTCAGTCTAGAACAAGGAGTATTTAATCTCTCAAAAGTTTATTTTTGGACAGGGAAGAGGAAAATACCAACAAAATGAAATAAAGGGTCCAAACTTTTGATTTATTTGATTTATGTACAACTGTCAAATTCTGAAAGACATTACTGTACAACGGGATTCTCGATAGCTTTGTTAAAAATTTCACATTTCGGTAAATGTATTTACTTATATGTTTACTATGACACTTTTAAGCTGAAAGGAAAAAAAGCTTTTATAGATGAGAATTCTCTTATCCATATCTGTCTATAAAAGTAGTAGTGGTAGCATTGTTAAAAGTGCTTCGACGGCTAAGGTCATTTCGCACGTAGGTCCCCACCGGGTATCGAACGCGGGACCGCTTTCATTGACGTCGAACGCGTTGCCCACTTGGCTATCTGGGAGTAAAACCGTCTGTAAAAAATTCTCTGAAAATTTATAACCCCTTTTTTCAGACTCCTAATCAGTAATAATTGTTTACTCTTTATCCAGTAATATGAGGAAGGTGAGAAATTGATAGGCAAATTATCAAATTAAAATGCACTTTAATTGCAGTAAATATATATTTCAGAAGTAAATCGCACCAAAATGTTTTAAAGCATAAGCTAGATTCAAAATGCCACCGGCCGTTATGCGCTTGTTACTTTGGTGTGGTTCTTTCCTTTTGGTTACGTTCAACCTCGCAGTATTGTTGATAACATAAACCCCTCTTGCAAGGTAAATTGAAGTTTTAAATTTCAAATAATCGATTTTCGTCTGTGAAATTAAGATAATTTTATCAAATTCAACATTGGTCATGGTTAAATATTGATCATTACTAAATATTGGTCATCACACGTGATGAAACGCTTCGGGATGGTAATATCGTATAACACTGTTTATGGTTAGCATTATTTCTGCAAAATCCGTTTATAAAATTAATGTAGATAACGCATGATCATTGGCTAAAAATAATGTCCTGAAAACATGAAAACACTGTTGTGACATAACTTCCCAGTTTGAGGCAGAATCGATGGCGAAAGGGAAAACATTGAAGAATGCGGGTGAGACTTTAGAGTGGGCGGAAGAAAATGAGATTACTTAGCGTCATTTCGTAATATGTATCGCTTTCGAGTGGTTACGGCGTCCTGTGGTGGCGGCCGAAGACTTTAGGGACGAATGAAGTGAGATGGGACTCTAATATGAAGTCCATCCTCATGTAAAACCACATTAAAAGTACGAATACGACGAAAAGAGGAGTTAATATCTTTACCTTGTTTAAACCTTATATCGTTAATGAATTGCTCAAGAAGTACTACTGTCATGCAAAACACAGGTTTTGGGAATTTGGGAAAATGAAAATTTCTGTATTAAAATTGATACATATGTATTAATATGGGTAGAAGTATAATAGTGCACTATAACTTAAGTGTTCATATATATCAATTTAATAAAGTTGAGCGACTGTGGTTCGGCTTTAGGGGGTTGATATGGAGGTAGATCGTTCCCTCAATTTCATGTTGCCAAAAGAGCTGTAATGACAAGCCCTTGGATATAAATCATTTTGATTATTTTCAATCATAAAAAGCCTTTAATCATACCATAGCTTGGCATTGATGTTGTAAGCTTGTAGCTAACAACTAACTTACATTGTGAATTTTGTCATCTTTATCATTTTGCCGTTAAATCAGCAAATTTCTAGATCTGCCCCAAATTAAAACCTATCTTTTCGAATGAAGTAGGGGATGAATCACTCATTACCTTATTTATGTTCATTATGGTGACACGAAGTCATTTAAGACAAACCAAAGTACAATAATTTTTTAGGTAATGTAAATGATTTGCATATATGAAATGTTGAATTTCCGATCAACACTGATCAACTGCCATTTAAGTAAATTTGGTTAGCGAGAAAATAATTTTTATACTATTAAGGTACTTTTACTTATTGTAAATTGTTTTCCTATAATTAAAATTTAGCGAGAGATTAGAGCGCAGAACTAATACTGGCAGTGATGTTTAAAATTCTGTATCCAGTTTGCATGTACCATTGTTATCCAGCATTATACAGACAGCATTGCTATACCGTCTGTATTTCCAATCATGCTCAACGGCTATCATTCGAGAATATTTAAGATTTGACCAAAATTGACCGCAAATTTCAACACATGAGTGACATCTTCAGATCTGGGGAGCGAATATGTATTTTTGTAACTAGTGATATATCTGAAATTCGCTACAAATCTGCCATGATTGCATGACGGATACATGTAAATTCATGTAAAAAATGGCGGATTTATTGCAAATTGCGAATATATCGTTAGTTAAAAAAGTTACATAATCTCACCCCTGAGTAAAAAACTTGAGGGAACCTTAATTCCCAATTTTCGCCACTCTCGGAAACAAATTTACAACAAAACTGTCTGTATCAATGCATCGAATCGGGTTTTTCTTTATTAGGTCTACGAGCGGCGACACCAGGTTATGAGAACTACGTTTAATACGAGTTGACGACTCGTTCCCGGGCTTCGCGGGAAGGCGGCGTATAAAGAGAGAGATATATCGCGCATATTGGCATGCCGTAAAGGTGTGCAAGGACGCGGCACCCGTCGAATGCGTCTGTCAAATAGGCGATCGAGAAAGTCTACTTCCTTTGTGGAGAAGGGGATGAGGCGGGGGAGGAGAGCGGGAGGGGAGGGTTACGTCTGACTCATGCGACACGTTGCGGCTCTCCGGGCGCAACGATTCAGTCCGTTCCTAAGCGACGAAGCAACGGGAGCGCTGTACCCGCGCTGTCAGAGAACATCCCTCCAAACAATCCCTCGACCCCTCCCTCGCGGCAAAAAAATACTCATCCCGCATCGCGAAACACCCTATTCATTCTTTCCCCTATCCTTACGTCACCCGAACCCTCCCGTGGTAAAACCACACCTCCTGCACGAAAACAAAGAAGAAAACCACCACCCCGTTTCCGGTCTCGAGTGAACCACCTTACCGGACCCGTGGGCCATTTTTTTTCCGCGAGGGTGCCACTTCCACCTTGGGATATATCCCATTTTACCCCAGCCCGCGAGAGACGGTGTCTGCGTCTCCCGCGGAGGAATCCGTCACATTCCGCGGACGTAAACATTAAGCTCACGGCGAGCAAGTGCTCTACCGTTCGGGATAATAAGACGGCGTCATTTCCGGACTACTTTCTCGATCGGCTCCCTGGAAGTTTTCCATTGCGCCGTGGATGTCGACGAGGACTTGCTCTTCGGAGAGGAGTCTCACAAGCGGCGGACCGGAGGAAGAACGAGGTGTTCGTATTTCCGTGACGGCGCGAGAGTGTCTCAGGTGGAGGGAATCCTTCCGATTTCTCCGTCAGTAACTGTCTGGAAGACGCTGGTTGCGGTAAACGTGACAGTAGGGTGTCGAAGGCCTTCCTTCTCCGTTAAGACGCCTTCTGGAACCGCAGTGGCATTTTCTTTAGGATCGCATCGCCTCAGCGACCGCACCTCGGTTGCCTTGACGACCGCTCCCTTCAGCACCCGGTGCCTTCACAAGCGCCGTCGCAGTTCTAAGCAGAGCCGCCTCTCTATATCCTCTTGGAGGTAAATCAACGCCGACTATCTCGTCGCCTCCCACCTGACGCTCTGCGGTTACTGTATCAACGGAGACTGGAATCAGTTGACCAAATTTAAACATCTGGGAAGGGGATACGGTGTCTGGAGTAGAGGATCCTACAGGGCCTTCTGTAGCGAAGGGGTTTAATTTTCACGCCGGCCCTTCTCATGGACGGGATGTCATCAATGGAGAGCTTTATTGCGGGCTCGATTCGGTCGCTCTGAAGTGAGAGGACAACAAGCCGAGGTCATCGAGAGCCATGGCCTTCGAGTAGTCCCTTCCTCCCGTCCGGTGCTGAGTTTTCGGCATTGCCCCCATCCCGTGTGTCTTTCGCCACCCCTAGGCCCATCCTTCCACCCCCGCAACCTGTTCGCGGAGGATCCGAAGCCACCAAAGTGAAGCTGCCTCCAAGATCACCTGCCGATCTCCTCCGCGATTCGTAATCCAATCCGAGGTCCCGGATAAAAGGGGCATCTGCTGTCCATTACTGAATGAACCACATGAAGATGCTGAGACGGAATGGAAGGCCTGCGTCTACGCGCTCTTTCGTGAGGGTGTGAGGAGTCGAAAGAAGGAAGACGTCGAAAATAGGATTGGAAGAGATCTGCGAAGGAAAATTGCGGAAAAGGAGAAAACAGAGAATAGTTGTTTGGGACTAGCAAGGTAAGATGGCATTGAAATTCTTGCTTAAATTTCAGGGGTTGTTGGTTGGGGGCGGTTTAAATCTTTTGGAAGGATTTGAAATGGTTCAGGACGAGAAAGATCTGCTCACAGGGGCAGTTCTGCATTCACCTGCGTGAAAATATCACCTACTTATTTCGGTATCCCAAAATTGGAAATAAGTGGTTCGAAATAGGATAAGTAGCTCTTTTGCCAGTGTCAGATCAGGTTAAAAAGCGAGAGGTGTACGCAACTAATGCAATAGCAGCCAAGAATGTGGTTGAATAAAAGTCACCAACTTTTCCGAAAAAAAAATGTAATCGTTTTTGGGAAGGAAAGGTTATAAAAATTTTCTCATTGTAATGTCGACCTTAAGTGTCTCGTAATCAAATCATAATTATCATATAAAGCGTAATTAACATTATTTTTATTATTTTTTGATACTTGGAAAAATTGTAGTCGAAGAATTCATGTGACCATAATTTCAGAATGTAGCCCCAAAATCACCCTTTAAATCTATTGCCTTGAAGATATTATTATTTTGTATATCCTATAAAACTACTTATAAAAAACAGCATCTTTGGATTTCCTATTCAATTTTAAGGGTATCGTTATCCTTTTGGAATATATATTTTTTGAAGCACTAATTTTGATATGGAAAGTATTTGTTGAAATACTTAGGAAATAATTTGATTTAACATAGGACTAAGCATAGCTTTGTTGCCATAATAAATGGAAAAACATAATGATTAGTCTTCCAGCGGCCATATTTGCGCGCATTATCCAAGGGGTTAGTCAGATCGTTTTTCTGAACTTCTCTTGAAGAAGAAATTAGATTCATATAATTAAGTTCGATACCATATTTGGAAAAATGTTACGATTACGACGGATAGAATGGTATTTACTTCCTTTGAAGAGCTCGAGATTGTTAGGGTAATTTCTCTTTTTCGAGGTGATGAGAAGGAATGACTTGCGGGAACTGCCGCAATATCCTCGCCCTTGGCGGTATTCAAACCCGCTACCTCAGGAGTGGTCAGCGAGGGTGGCAGATCTTTCATCTCCAAAGAAAGGCTACATCGTTGAGCATTCTTATTCCATCAAATCTCTCTTAGGAAAAGGAGGAGGAAATTAGGAAATTAAGTTTTACAATTTCTTTTTTAGCAGGGGTTCTCAAGTGATCCATTTGGACCCCAATAGACCTACTGCCATTTCAGGGTGTCTTAAATATTCGAATTGCGTCGAAGAACAATTACTTCTTTTGTATCAGCTAAAGAAAAACGGTTAATTTTCTTTTATCGAGATATCGCTAAGATCCTGCCTAATTTCGATATCCTTATTCTAAAGAGTTGTCAAACATTTTCTTTGGGGAACCACAAAGAACTTCTCCAGTAAAGTTGCCAAATTTCCTTTTATTTCTGTCTAGATCTAGGAGATCTGAAAACATTTTTTCATTGATTACTTACGCCAACAGCACTTAGACGTAAAATAATAATTAAATGCTTCAACTTTGTGATTGTGTATATAAGTGATTTACCAATTATCTCTTTAGTACGCAGGAAAAATAACATTTGAATTGGTGGGTCGGTTTAAAACTTCAGCCTGTAGTATTATTTGTGTATTTGTTCTTGTAATGTTCTTTTGCATCTTTTTGCTTTATTACTACCGGTAGGCTTCGGTAGGTTTTGCTAGTAGGTGTTTTCCTGCAGTTGATAATATTTTCCTTAATAATCTCTTGGGTGTTTTTATATTCACAATTCCCTTCTCAATTTTATTTTCTACTGTCTCTTTAAAATTAATAACTGTATTGAATATGACGATGGGTTGAGTGGAAGTGGAGTTTTTTAGTCTCAATCTTGTCCAAATAAAGACGATGCATTATTATTATTCTGGGCGACGGGATGTATGCAGGAAAATCGTTAAGGAATTCAAATCATCATCGAAAACGATGAATCATTTCCGACCTTTGAATTACTGGGGAATTATTGCAGGAACAGAGTACGAAATATTATGTATGATTTATAAATTTCATTGTATTTGTGTTCTGTACAGGTGTTATAATACTCGTAACTCTATGATTATGTAATTATTGTTAAGATCTGTACTGTCCACGGGAGGTTTTTGGAGGGGTTTTCCTTCCGTCTTTGTGCGAATGCCGGACAGATCTCATTATTATCATTTTTAGTTGCGACGTTTTACCATTAAACAAATACATTTTAGATTCAGACCTCATCTTGAGTATGCGTGTAGTGTATGGGACCCTACCGATAAGTGTTGTATTAAAGAACTAGAAAAGGTGCAGCGAAAGGCAATACGATTTGAGAAGAATTGCTACGATAAATCAGTGAGCGTCACTCAAATGCTAAAGGACGCAAAATGGGAATCTTTGGAAGTTAGAAAATTTCAACAAAGGATCAATTTACTGGATAAATTCAGAGAAAGCACGTTTAGAGATGATGTAGCAGATATAATGCGTTAACCATGCTACATAGGCCGTTCCGATAATGCGAGAAAGGTCAGAGAAATAGATGCCAGAAAAAATAGATTCAAGAACTCGTTTTTTCCGCGAACGATATGCGAAAATAATCGATTAAGGAAATAGAGTCATGGTGCATGCACCCCCTGTCACACGTCGAAAGGTGGCTTGCAGGGTACAAACATAGACAGACATAAATACAAATTTGGTAGAGAGAGTCGATGGGAGTGTAAGTTATAGAAACTCCGAGCTGAAGTATGAATCTGATTATGCGAATTTATTTTCGATGAATAAATGTAGTAATTAAATTACATTTTGTCCTTATCAAGTGCGGATCTCATTTTGTCCCGTTTTTTCTTGCATAACTATCACTCTTTCTAAAATCTTTAACGTAGGAGTCCTTGCAGGTTTTTTCTTCCGTCGCTTAGCAACCCCTTCCGTCTCTGCGGAGAGTGGCGCTTTTAAAACGAAAGCGGAGTAGCGATCTCAGCGGGAGGCACGCACCGAGAAGCGGGCACGCGACTTCTACAGTTTTTTTTCACTTTCTTCGGAGAGCCACTCTTCCTTCCGCTCAGCATTTGTGTTCCTCGGAATCCCGACAGGGGGCGGAGGGGAGCGAGGGAAGGAACGCGTTTGAATGAGAGGCGAGGACGGGGATGCGTTTTACGCAATCCTCATCGCATCTCCATGCGTTGACCTTGACGTCATCGCGCAATATAATGCGACAGAGGTTCGCTCCGGGGAGAAGTTCGTCCTCCGTTAGTGATTGCGACGCGTGTGGGACATCATTTTACGACCAGAGCTTCAAACCGTAATATTTTTCGTTCCGGTTTCCGCTCCGGTTCAGTGAGAATACCGAATTATGTTTCAGTTCCGGTCTACCAGCGTGAAACCGGTTCGATCGTTTTTCTCCGCTCCGATCATAAACTATTGTACCATTTCGTTGGTTATTTTATCACGTGTTCCTTCTGTCTATTAAATTTTATCCAATTTAATTTTTGAACTAAGTTTTCGGTGTTAAACGAATAATAAGCAAAACCTTAGATAAATGGAAATTTAAAGCATTCGTTTTCGTTAGTAATAAATTTCGTTCCGGTTCACCGAAAAAGTTTCCGGTTCAGTTCCGGTTTCGCTCCGTTCGCCTTCGCCGGTTCGAACCGTTTATTTTTTCTTCCCAGCCACTGAATCACTACACCCTTCCGAAAGGTAAATTAGTAAGAGTAGCATGTCTCAGCAAAGTTAAATTTGAGAATAAAACTTGCAAGATAGAAAATTTAAAGAACAAAATTTAAGCATTAAAGCATTCATTTTAGTTAGTGTCTCTCATATGCAGTAGAGCTTCCCCCGGTAACATTTAAGTGAAATTGTATCATTAGAGATCGGAATTCGGAAAGATATAAATTGCGGTTTTCGGCTCATACCATTTCATATACCATTTTATAAGTTCTAACAGGCACCCCTATATTGAGCAAGAGCGGCAATGTATAAGTTTGAATAGTTAAAATTTATCCCCAGAGCTACATGCGTGAAAAATTCATCGTATTCTCGGGTCGCATGAAAGCCTTTCTCCTGCTTTCAATTTCTTGCTGTGGGTGGGTTGTGGTCCGCATACAGTAGTAGCTAGGAGAACTTTGTGCTACATAATTCAGCAGACTAAATGATGAATGAAAATGTAATGGAGTAATTTCGATTCTTAATAATTAGTTTAATTTGAGATGAGGCACTATATGAATGGGCCAGCATCATCTTTTTTCTTTGCCTTGTCAACATCCATAAAAATTGAAATCAGCGCAATTAGTCTGATCACTGTATAAAACCATTTAGAAATCCACTTAGGGGTTTGCGGCCATTAATGAACTAAAGATTAAACACGGTATAACATCGATATAGTTTCTGAATCTGTTCTTTGGCTGTGCCTTCTTCAATGCTCTTAAGAGGGAGCTGATTTCTACCTTCAATACTTCTGCCACTCATAGTTTGGTTCTGCATATAATTTATTCCTCTATCCTTCTAATGCGATATTCAGGAAACAATCGTGCCCCAATGTTTCGGATACTTATTTCTTACATTTCACCTAAGTTTCTACGAACTTTCCTCTCTTGATTCTTCATTAATAATTCAGCACTCATTTTATTTCCTTCACGTATCTGTTGCACCAAATTGCTCCTAATCGTTCTAATGTTCTTTGGTGATTTAATTGCTTACGTGTCATAGCCATACCTAAACTGATTAACTAGGTTCTCGGAAACTGTTTCCTCCTTCAACCAAGCTTGCATATGATGACTGCAGTCGTTTCTTTCTGGTGAACTTCTCTTACTGCTTGAGCTATTCTAATTACTGCTTCTCTCTTGTCACTTCCATTGCTGATGATCTGAATCAGCGCAGTTATTCTACTCAAGTTATTCGAAATTAATATCTGCACTTCCGGTTGTATTTTTGAATAATGCGCTATTCGTGAACATTTCCTGGACTGGAATCCTCGTACAGCGGTTGAAAATGATTCGTTTGAACATTTACTCTTATTCTTTGAAATATCTCCATGATTATTTTCACAACAGCTTCAGATAATCGATGAATGATTGTAGGGTTTCAACATTTTCGCAATTTTATTTTTATACAAACGTGAGTTGCAGAACTCAGAGGAAGGAAGGTTTTAAAGAAGAAAAAGCTGATGGAAATCAGAGCCGGTTTACCTATAGGCTCGACAGGCTAGAGCCTAGGGCCTCTATGGGGCCTTGATATTTTTACGCTACCGTAGGCCTTTTTTTAGATGGGCTATCATAAGGTACTCTAGTCTTTAAAAGATTATTCAATCATTTCCTATACAACTTTATGATTCAGACATTGGAATTGGAAGGAGCCACTCTTCATTTAAGTTCGGCCCCGTTCGGAAGGCTGTAAATAAATCGAAACTAAATATGTAATTCTTCATAACAAAAAAAAACATATAGTACAGATTTTACTTTTATGCCGTCAAACCGCAGAACTCTTTCATTCGTTGAAGTATGTTCTTTCCAAATTTCACACGAAAATTTTATATAATTATATAACTGTTCCCTTTTTAAGCTGTAGATTCTTTCTTTGTCATTCATTTATTTTGAGCCCCTTTTTTATTAACGTTCTTCTTAGATTACACAAGAAAATTTTTAATCCTACAAAAAATCGCGAAATCCCATCTATAATCCTGAGACCATACGTGGCTGCTAACACTAGTTTCAAATGGAGTCCAATTTGCCCCGTATTCGAAATGCGAAAGGCTGGCTACCTTAGGTACCTATCTTTGGAGCAGGTCAGAGGATGAAGGTGGAAGGGTTGAAAGGGCGCGGGTACCCTAGGCTAAGTAGATCGATTGGGAAAATGTCACGATGTCTCTCGACGGAAGGTCATAATGGCGCGGAGAACACCGCTTTATTACCAGCGTACTGTGTATTTTCGTCGATGATTCGGAAGTTATCTCACAGCTGATTCCTACGTGCCTCCTTCGTGATGCAAGATGGAGGCGTTATATATGGAAACTTGTTTTTCTCCTTGAGTTTTTCCTCAGTCTTCCCCTAAATTCACTTCTACACTTTCTATTCGCTTTTGTTCCGAAAGTTTTTTTTTCGTTTCGGGTTGCGGTCACCTAATTGTAGCAACATGCCATTCATGGACAAGCGGTTATTGAACCTCACTAATCAAATACTATAATTTATTCATTACTATTTTTAGGCCTTTATTCGTTATTATTGCATCGCTTTCTCTCTCCAATTTATTTCTACTAAACTACTTTCTTTCACTTTCTTCTCTTTCCATGTAAGTACTTACGAGCACACGGGAGTTGCTAGTTAGCTAATAAATTAATTGTTAGAGCAGAACAGATAAGAGAATGCAAAGGTTGGTGAGGAATTGGTAATAAACCATGTTTCTATGGGCAAGATGGAGTTAAAAGATAAAAAAATACGGAAATCATAGAAATCATTGAGACTTCGCTGGCACTAGAGGTTTGTCGTTTCCATTATCGTAGAACTTCCCTTGATTTTGGCTGTTTACGGAAATTATGGAGATTGGATGAAATACGACCTCCATAATAGGTAATTTCATATCGATTCAGGATGATTCATTTGGGCGGAAATGCCCGAAAATTCCAGTGGCATTTCGAAATGGGAGAAATCTGTATGAAGAAGTTAATAGTGCATAAAGAATTAATATTACCTTTTCTTCTGGAATTTCATTCTAATATGCACGACGTGAAACCGAACGCTTTTGTATCCCATAAGAAAGATTTTTCGTATGGTTCTAGAAGGAATAACTCAATTATTTCCATGGAATGTCATCGCACGAGGAGTTATTAGTTTCGTTGATAAATGCTGGATCAGAAGAGCTGCTTATCTACTGTCGCAGTGTCATTCGAAGGTCTCATCGACATATGTATTTCTCAATAGCTCTGTTATCGGGAGAAGATTGTGCTTGATTATAGGATAAGAAGTACATATGTGCCAGTACCTCATTCAAGAATTTCATATTTCCTGAAGTTTTTACTCTAATTTTTTTATTGCCAAATTCAGGAATGTCGTTATAATTTACTTATGAAGTGCATAATTGGAATTAGACTTTTGCCAACGTTTTCCCTCGCATTAATTTCTTCTGTTATGTTCGAAGGAGATTTGTTGGTTAGGGATAAAGAAAAATGATAAATTTATTGATGTTGGTTGACCGGAAAAAGCGAGGGCAAGAATTTGTGAGAGACCATTTTGAGGTAAATCTGAACAGTTGAGCAAAAAATTATAAAGGAGTTCCGGTAGCTTGGTGTTATTGTAAACATTCCTAATTTTCTATATTACCGAATAGATGATGATGACTTCCTGGGAGGGATATTAAGAAGATAATTTGTTTGGTTGGATAAAATTGTCTTTGGAAAAAATAATGAGCCATTGGAGAAATATTCAGATGCATTGAGTGTTAAGCAATCCAAAATATAAATCGAATTGTTATGTTCAAGCGAACTCTGTGGAAAGAATAAGTATTCATCTGAAAGAAAAATAATTCATAGCTTCCACAAGTGATTTTCGTTTGACCGGTTTTGTCAAAGGATTGACGTTTTCAGGTGATTTCAGGTTGATGGATCTTCGAGTTATTTTACCTTAAGATGTCAACGATGACGAAACCGGTCAAATAAAAATCTTTTGTGGAAGATACGAATTGTTTTTCCTGAGGATATGAAAAATGTCTGAGGGGACAGGGATCCGGCTAGTAGGTTGCTCTGACCACTGAGCTATACGGCCAGAATATTTAGACATACCGTTTGGGAGACTTTGTAGGCACGGGCGACCTGTCTAATAAAGCAATTGGGAGACCCGGGTTCGATTACCGGTCCCGTCTGACTTTTCTCATGTCCGTTTCTCCTTGGAGCATAGCTTGACGTGTCATTCACCTTAACTCTTTCCCAGAAGGATCCCAGGCAGAATCTGAGTGAGATATCTTCTTTACAAAAATGCCATTGATAAATCCGATTGTTTGAAGAGATTGAGAAATACAATAATCCGATACATCTTCATTTAAGGCGCTTCCTTCTGAGAGAGTCATTACTTCGATCCGTAGAAAGTGTCCATCGCGGCAAACGTTTGAAAGCGAAAAGCAAGAGCGAGTGCAGAGAGAATGGAGTAATGAAACCTGAATGTTTACACTTGAAAAGGGAGGCGAGAATTCCGTCGGTGCGATGATCTCATGGTCTCCAGATCACTCTGAGGGAGAGAATCGATTGAGAAATCTCCTAAGTGGACCATGTGCAAAAATAGCGCTTCTGTCATCTCGCCTTTGCCAATCTCTCTTTTTTTCTGCGCTGATTAGAAAACTGAACGTTTCATGCTTGTCTGTGCTTTAATTTTTTCCATTACTGTCACCGTTGGCCGTTTTACAAAGATTATCTCAAACATTTGTAACGTCCTCGGCGTAACTCTTCTCGTTCCTAATAATAGACATTTCCATTCGTAAAGGATTAAATCAATGTTGAACAAATGAAAGATTCTCAGAATGCAGTAATCACTTGCCGAAGTTTTAACCGGAATGCATTTAATGGTTTCAGCTACTGATATGAGGGACAGATATGATTTCCAAGAAATAATAGATGGGAAAAATTGCTAGATGACTGGGACTCGAACACAGGTCTCCCACTGGAGAGAAATCTCGGTTCGAGTCTCATTCATGTCGCTATTTTTCACGTCTGTTTATCCTCGGGTTTTAAGTCTCACATCTCTTTAATTAAACACCTTTCCCACGGAAATTATTAATTTCTTTTATTATTTGGCGGAGTTACTTATTAAAATAAAGTTTATTCGGAATTCAATTGCCCACACTGAAAAAGATTTGATTGCCAACTAATTTAAATAGACGTCACTGATTTTGTCCCTAATTTTTACGACTTTCCTTACATCTGACGAAAATACTAAAATGTTGGAATAATTCTTCCATCGATTCCAACTCATCTGTTGTGAAATACTTAATATTTATCAATTCACTACTGCGTTCTCTTTTACTTATGCCTTTGTTATGGAACAATGCCGAAGTTCACCGAGCCATCGACCTTCTTTGACCTTTTGGGTAATTAAAACAGGTCAGCGGAAAACTCATTTAATGCAGAACGGGCTCTTGGAAGAAGTAGACTTTCCTAGAATATCGAAGAAAATCCGCGCGTATTTTCTTTATCAAGAATAAAAAAACTTCCATATTTTAACGCACGAAGCTTTTTTTAGATCCGAAACTTTCCTTTTTTAGAGGAAGTCTTCATCTAGGAAACCGAGTAACAATATACAAACTTCAATGATATAGGGGACCCATAAGCTCCCCAAATCTTAAGTTCACGGTCAGTTTTACTTTCTTCTTTACAATTAATACTTCAAATAAATTTTCTGTATCGCAGGAACATAGGCTAGTTCAGATTATTTGAAAGATAAACCAAATTAAGGATAAAAATGATCTCATTCTTAATGAGGAACTTAGAGAAATGAATCCGTTTTACGTCAAAGAATAACGACGCAAAAAATTTACGCCAAGGAATGAATCATACGCATCATGTAGGCGGAACCAATTTTTTCGATTTCAGTTTTTTAGATAGAAAATATAAACGATTTAAGATAATTTTGCTTTGCCAGGCGCTCTTTGCTAGATGCTGATAATCAATGGACGTATAGAAATATCGTCGGAGAAAATTGGTAGAATTTATCCGTGTACTTTTTATCAATTCAATCAAATTTTGCTTTTTATTCATCATCATGTCTTGTCTATTGTTGGAATATTCCTTTGGAATCTAATTTGTACCATACAATCTAAAGGGCCATGTATCTGAAAGCTTTGAATTTTGCTTGGATACTGATTTGATATTTCCCACACAGTGCACCTCCGAAGCAAATCCCAACTCTTTTATCTCACCTAAATTTGCGCGTTCGATAGGTTTCTATTAAACATTCTCCGAACAATCGCCATTGTCAAAACAAGCTGTGACTCATAGTACCGAATCATTAATCTCGCATCGTGTTTTGATCCGTTAATACTTCTCGGCGAAGCTGGTATTTGAATCGCAACCGATCGATATCTCTCAAGCGATCTCCGCGGTAAATTAAGTCCAATCCAATTTGGGGAAAGGATTTGAGGCTGGAATTCCCTCCGCTCTATCGCGAATCTTTCCCCTTTCGGCTTTTCAGGGCGGATTCCCATGTATAAACAGTCGGGTAATAAGAGAATTCGCCGATCGACCGATTTGGGTAGATCGTGCAGTTTCGATATGCACGCCACTGGAGAGAACCTGCGGTGCAAGTCCCTCAAATAGCGTGACCATTGATCGGCCTATCGATTAGTGTCCGATCTCTCGAAAGAGAAATATAAGGTGGATTCTCCCCCGAATGTTCTTATCGTCTATATTTTTGAATATCGCCCGAATATAAATAATTCGTCGCGATGAGTAATTCCGCCGCACGATTCAAAATACCTCGGCCGCATTCAGTGTTAGTCATCGCTGCGGAGGAAGGACTGGAATTCACACGCGAGGGTATCGATCCTTTTTTTAGTCGGAAGAGAGGGAGAGAAATGCCCGTTCTATCCCACGGGCGATTATGGGAAGGACTCTGAAGATATTCTTTAGTTTACCAATTGAAATAGCCAGGATTTGGGTTTGGAAATAAACATTGGATAACTTAGTTAGGGTTGTGAGAAGAAATAGTTATGTGTAATAGTAAGGTCGATGGAGGTGAAGAGAGAAAGCCTATATAAATGAGCTGAAAAGGGATTCAATGCGACACATTTCAAAGAAAAGAGACATACTACGTTGTATGCATGGCTTAGTAAATGAAATGGTTTAAATTAGTAAAAAAAGCCGTCAAAATTATCACTAAATAACCCTGAAAATTCTATCGAAGGAAAAATGTCGTGAACGTGGATAATTTTTCATTCGTTCATTCATTTTTATATTCCTATTTTTATATACTTAACTATACTATGCTTTAGTTATACGAACCAAATAAGAACTACAATAAACTTTTAAAGGTTCTAGGAAGATAGCTAAAGGTATAGTTTAAAAAAGTGTCCAATTTAAATATCATCAAATCTCCGTTCTCTTTATTATTTAAGTGTTCTTGTGTAATATTAACATTGGAAGGAGGAAATTCCATCCAGAATTTCATAAGTAGTGGTAAAGTAATTAGTTACTTCCTCTTGCAGAGGATGCAGCCAAACATGTTGAAATTCGCTCGCAGATAATTTTTTCCGCTAAGTCCGCCGAAAAATCAGCCAGATCTAGCAGAGAAAAGGCCAAGTTGGCTGCACTAGGGTTAATTATTTCGAGCATTGAAATGAGAAATATAAAGAAGGCGCAGAAATAAATATGTAATATTTTTTAACCTAGCCAGTCATTGGGAATGCATAATCACTGAAAATAGCTGAAAATTAATATTTAAAAGATATCTGGAAAAAAGGTTTCCGAGTGTTGGCCAAAGGAAACCTCCGCAGCAGGTTCAAGAGCATTCTATGTAAGGATAGCTTACATTATTTCTGCCATTACTTGCTTTCGTATGACATCTATTTCTTCTACCTATAATTTTATTTATGTTAATTTTTAAGGAAAAAGGAGGGGTTGTTGTCCTTACAGTTTTACCTTCAAATGCGGGAACTCGAAAGCTAACAGGAGAAAAATTTCATTAAAAAACTAAGATCAGGTGAGGAAAAATATATTCCAGGTGTAAAGAATGAGTTATAAAAAGATCTGATGAGTCATACCCCTCTTAAGGATTTTATAAATCGAAGTTGTCTTACTTTTGAACTTGAGCTTCCTGGGTTTGGACAAGCGATAGTACAATTGTACTTGAGACACACTAACGAGATGTTTACTAGTCGATATACGAACTGATGCTTGAACATAGGATAGCTCCTGGAGAATTCTTAATGGTACCAGCCCGCGTGCCGTCATCACGAACTGTTGAAGTTGCATGACTATCAGAGTTTAGCAAGATTTTTTCCGGAGCAATCACGGTAATCACGGGTTGTTGGTCACGCACGCCTACCTTTTTCCAAATACTCCGTTGTTACCACCCTCGGCAGGATATTTTTCGGCAACGACCTTCGTGACCACCCAGTTGAGCAGGATTCAAATCCCGATTTCGCCTAAAACTAGCAAAACGAGGAGAGAAGTTTTCTCTTTTTAGCCCTATTGACTCCGACAGGAGTGCAGCGGAATTTTTGGAGGAAAACAATTATTGGAGTCTATCAGCCTCCCGGAAAACCCATATAAAGGTTAAACTTACTTTTTCGATGTCTTTGAACTGTCTGAAATTTTTTAGTGAGGATGATTTTGCAATCGTTAAAATCTCTATGCAGAAAAGAGGAAATGGTAAGGATCGTGAAGATAATTATGTATCAGATACATGAAGATACTGCATACGTTATTACATTTGTGTGGATAATGGAAGAATAAAATTTTCCGTAGTTATCGCTAATTATCTCAAGAACGATTTTAGGAATTTGAATGCTGAAGCCACAGATTGATATATATGTCATTATCCTCGGTATATTTCTCATAAATATTCCTCAATGAGCTATTAAATATATCATTTGTCGCACTTAAATGCATTTCGTTTGATCTTGGCGCAATCGATCGATCATTTCAGCGCCTCGCAATCGGCAATTAATGTGTACTTCACGTTACATTTCAATGTCCCGTCCTAAAATTTCTTAACAATTGCTACATATATGGTCTGCATGCCAGCGTGAAGCAACCTCCAAAGATGCTGTTTCTCTTCTATTTTAGTTCGAGAGTACGTTAAGGAACCTGGCACGAAGCTGCTTTTTGCTGACTTAAGTTTTTTGGGTTGCACGGAAGACTGGTTTTATGTTGTGCTTGTGAGTGAAAGGAACTAGGTTTTTTCTTTCTGTGGCGTAAATCTTTTTTGTGATGCCCACATGATCTATTTGTTGCATAAATTTCGCCAATTATGTATACCTTTAAAATAGTATATATTTATAGTTTCTGAACGTTACTGAGGATTTTTATTGGTGAAATACGTCTGAAATTCCATCGTCCGCATTATGGGGGAGACTCAAATGAGAAATTCGAAAGAAAAGCCATCTACATTTAAATTTATCGCTGGCGCCACTTTCGGAGAAAGGAAAATGTTTAATTGCAGTTGAGGTATAAATTTCGTGGAAGCCATTCTTGATTATTTAATCTAGTTTTATGACGAATGTATTAATTAATTACTGTTCCGTGCTTAACGAAAGATTTTGAACATTTTCTTGGTTTTGGGGGCAAAGTTTGTGTAGCGTAAGTCAACTAAATTTGCTCTGGAAAACGACAATTACGATACTAAAGTCCCTCGCTCTTTAGAATCCTAAGCTTAAAATGATTTTGATTCAGGTTTATAGTTCCAGGAATAATGCTTCTTGGCGAGGACGGATGAAGGACTTTGATTAAAGGCCTAAATTAAAAGGCCTTTGAGAGCTTAAAAACGAATTCAGCCTTGGTAAGATCAAGATTCAAGCACCATACTTTCCTCACGCTATCTCGCGACCGTGGAGATTGATCTCTTCACTCTTATATACGCCTGATTTTGCGTGTAGCTGATATCGTAAACTACAAACCGTCAAGAATGATAGTAACTTAATAATTTCTTTCCCTTTAAAGCCTGTCACCGTTATGAGTTATATTTTGAAACAGAATGAAAATAATGTGAACGGTCGAATCTCTTCTTTTGCATTTTCGATCACAATATACTGCGCTACTTACCT
This sequence comes from Ladona fulva, assembly GCA_000376725.2. Classification (NCBI taxonomy): domain Eukaryota; kingdom Metazoa; phylum Arthropoda; class Insecta; order Odonata; family Libellulidae; genus Ladona; species Ladona fulva. The sequence continues at coordinate 590,734 of KZ308317.1, forward strand.
TATGTTATTTTCTTCTTCAACTTTACCTGTATAACGCTCCGTATTCATATAAAAATTATACAAAAGCTGAGGTCCTTGACTCCAGCGATGTGTGCAGTCCTTTACTAAAATTTTTCTTTTCAACTTAGCGGAATGAAAATATTTCTGTTCCGTGGTTCTATAACTCTTTGCTAAGATTTACGTGGCCAAATAGATAGAAATTTCACCTTTACCATGGTAATGATTTTTGAGCGCAAAGAGAGATATCTAAATTGCATGTACTTTTCAACGCATCTTATTGGATCCTGACATATTAAAGTGGTCGGTTTTAAGGGAATAAAAGTGCGCGGCGAAAATAGGTATGATTTCAGGAAATTAGGAGTATGTTTTAAAACCAGACCATGCGTCAGTGGTATTATCACAAATACTTATGGATGTTCATACATTTACCAGTGACTATATTTATGAAAATTTGGAAGTTTTTCCGTCAGATCATAAGTCGAATGCTAACATGTCATGGACTAAGTTTGCACCCTGTAACTAAATCTTAGTTTAAAAAAAGGCGAAGAATTTTCTGTCTATGATAGGGAATCTATAATTTCAGCGAAATTAATTCTATTAATATGCTATTTTTGTTGTCAAAGTGTCATTTAAACTGTTTAAGTGCAGAATATTTTTAACTAGACATGAGTAAATACATTTCAACGGGAGAAGCTCAACTCAAATCATGCGATAACTTTCGCCACGTTTTCAAATACTAGGCGTGCTCTTCACGCTTCTTTTTCGTGTTAAATCCGCGGTAATATCCAGACCTCTTTATCATCCTTGAGTAAGCGATAACGGAGCACTATCGAGGTCATCTCAGTCTTTTATTAATTATGATGGCAGCCATTAACAAAGGTTAAAGAAGGAAGATAACGAAGTTTTTATCTAAGTGACTCATCCTCATGATTAAGTTCGCTCTGGATTACTTTTAAATCCCGAAATTAAACTAAACTATTGATGGAGATAAGAATCGAAAGGAGTAACGGACAAAATCAATGGAAAGCGATTAGGAATTAAATATGGCCTTTCTAGGATTTGCAATCTTCTTCACCATTAACTCGGTCTCTTGCGAAAGTTTCTAGCAGATTTCAGACTTGTTTAACACTTAAACTTCGTTTATGTCATAATGCATGAACATTTTTATGAAGTATTTGTTTAATTCAATAGCCTTAGGACAAAAAGTTTCGATTTAGAAAATCATGTTCAAATTTATCAGACACGCAACTCAAGAGTGACTCGGTGTTTCCTCAGGGTGAAAGTCATACATTTTTATGGCTACAGATTTCCCATTTTTTATCCTTTATGGCGGATTTATTATTCTAAGATTTTTTAAAAACTTGCTCTACAATCCCACGCATAAATTGATTTAGTACATTTTCAGGAGGAGAATGCCAATTCAAAAGGATAATTGAAAATAAACTTTGCGTTTGCACATTAATCGACGATATCAAATAAATATAAATCTATCGGGAAAAAGCTCTTAAATAAGGTAATTAATATTGTTGACCATAGACCGCACGGTTCACAAATCTCAAACCTCTCTTTAAGTACCCGGATTTGCATAGACCATTATAGAACTGTTTTGTTGTTTATTACATACTATCGATTATTTCTGGCGTGAATTTACGTTAGGTCTCTATAACATATATAAATATAATCTTTCCATTGTTTCATATATACATATAAAAAGAAAAATAAATCTAAATTTACATCACGAGCAGGACATATGTTAAATTGTTTTCATCATTGTGAATTATTATTATGAATGCAACGAATGGAAATGATAAAGCATGCACCTGAGAAGCTTCCGCACTTGTTGAAGTGAGGAAAGACTACTTTGGCAATCAGTGAAATTTCCATTTCCTACCATACCTCTAAAAATGTCTTTATAAAAAAAATCCCTTAATCGCACTTCAAAATAATATCAGAACTACTGAAGTTTAGTGTTGGCTGTGATAGTAATTATCCTTAATCCTCGCTTAAATGCGTTAGTTAAGGATTGTCCTCTGCTTGGTTCAGCAATATTTTGTCGAAATGACGTTCTCCGGGGAAAAGCGGAGAAAGAGTGTCTTATCACAATAGAGTGGGATGATTTAACATGCCTGTGATATATAGCTCTTCATAAAGGAAGCAAAATTATTGGTCTCTTGCGTGTTGCAAGAAAAGGGCTTCCTAAAATTATGCTTTACGCATTGCGACGAATTTCGCTGGATTCCGTGCACAGAGCTGTAATTTTTCCTTTCTCCTCAACCGAGTCCCTTTTCCTCACATTCTTTTTTCATTCTTCTCATTTCCTCGTTTATTGCTCATTTTTATGAATTTTAAGACTGCAAACGAAGGTTATCAACCTTCAACTCAAATGATTTTTGTTGAATTTTAATAAGTATAGAGTCATGCCTGAGTTCGAGGGATAATATTTATGGGTGATTTACTTTTCACTGTTTTTTTTTCCTTTGGTTTTTGGTAATGAGTAATAGTGGTTTTCGGAGTACCATTTTTGGAATAATTCAACGTTACTGTTGTTGCTACCTCATCTTGAGTATTCGTGTAATGTCTGGGACCCTGCCGATAAATGTTGTAGTCGAGAATTAGAAAAGGTGCAGCAAAAGGCGATACTCTTTGTGGAGAATTCCTACGATAAATCAGTGAGCGTTACTCAGATGCTTCAGATGGGAATCTTTAGAAGTTAGAAGATTTCAACAACAGAGGGTTAGTTTACTGGATAAATTGAGAGAGAGAACGTTCAGAGATGATGTGGCAAATATAGTGCGTCCACCATGCTACATAGGCCGTTCCAATACGGCGAGAAAGATCAGTGAAACATGCTAGAACGAATTGAATCGTGAAATAATTTTTTCCGCGAAAGTAATTGATTATGGAAATAGAGTCATGGTGCATGCACTCCCTGCCACACGCAGAAAGGCGGTTTGCAGGGTACTTACATGGACATATCTTAAGTCATACGTCATTAAGTGCTGCGGGCAGAATTATCCATTTCTTCGTTGCATAATCTGCAATAATATCTGATTAAGTAAACTTCGAAATGCAGGTAAAATTCCTTTTAATAACCTCCATTATTCATTGTCAACGGAAGGTTGGTTTTCAAAATACTGGCATTTATATGACTTGTTGCAGGAAATTTAGTTAAATTATGAGAGCACGAAAACAAAAGTCACAGTATTGTTGATTTACGTATTTCTCAATTTCACACTACTTGAGGTTTCGTCCATAACAAGAATTTCGTTTTTAATTTGTCAAGGTAATTTATATTGCATTTAATGACCGAGAGCTTTATCGCAGATTCTAATTCGACCTTACTTCACGAAGGAAAGGCTTCTCTATTCTGAAAAGCAGCAATACGGTAAGGCTTAACGATTAATTTTTTTAAAATATGGAACATTTGCAATTTGTTAATGGCTGGAAATATATCTTGCCTTCCAAACTGTGGCTTAAAGGGGAAGTAAGGGCAGTATGCTGTGACCGCGGTCCATGAAACTTCATGTTAGCTACAAAAATGAAACTTATTTCTCTTTCTTTTGGCACATTTTTTCGGCTAAATATCGTCTAGGTCTTTGCTATTCTTGGTAAATCCACGAATCAAAAATGATTCGCGTAGATAGATAGATTGGCTATATGTCGGCGAGGTTAGGCCAATGTGTACCTCTCTTTCAACTAATCTCGTGTGTCGTGTAATACCGAACCCCTGCAAATATTAAAACAATAAACAAAGAAAGCATAGAGCAGCTTCGGGAGCACAAGGATAGATGGAGGAGGACGCTTGATTAAGCTCATTCTCTTCCTAATAAAGTCTTTATCTAATCTTATCCTCCAACGCCAATGCCTCTACCTCTCCATCTTTCTCCCTCCAGATTTTTCAACCTCTTTATCTGTACACTTGCCTGAAGATACTAAGAGATCTATGGCGACTTATAGAGCCCCGGAGTTACTTAATGGCTCTTTGCACCGCCCGGGATTCGAATTAGTCATACACCCACTTTATTTGCTGCCGAGGTCGACCACTCGTAGCTCGACATTCCCTGTTGTGCAAGTCACCCGACGGTGCACACGCTGTCGAGGAGCAGGTGACCGTGCACAGAAAGTCACCGTCCGCGAGGGGACTGCCATTTGTGAGCCTCTCACAATGCCTAATTAGCGGACGAATTCATTAATGCTGTGTTGCTGAACAATAACAACGGCAGCTCTTGTACCAGGAGGATAATTTTTTGATGCAAAAGCATCTACGATACTCGTACTGAAATGTATCCACACAAACTCCTGAATGAGAACGTAATTTATGTTGCATCTCTACTCTCGTCACAAAGAAAGAGATATGTATTGTTTTGCGATAGATTTTTAACTCCCCCAACCCCAAGATTAGTATTCCTTCGTTTATTTACTTTATTACTAACCCGAGGAGAACCTCTTGTGTAAAGTTCATAAATCTAGGTATGTTTTGTAAGTCGCTGTTGACCTTATTGCTGATATTAGTATAATACAGATAAAGTTTCTTCCTTTTCCGCTACTTTCCTCATAATGATTGGGAGTACTTTAATTTATAGAGCTTTTAAGTTTAATGAACATGAAAACATCCCTTTACGACGAATGCTCTAAACTTTCCGAAAATTTTATCTCAAATGAGGTAAAAATTCTAAAAAGTGAGTATCCTTAAATCAGTGGTTATTCAGTATTAGAGGAATGTGAGGCTCGAGTAGGATAAAAGCGAGCTCTAAGAAATCAATATCCCGATCCATTGAATTCTGGACATGACTTGTTAGTTATTTCTATGAAATATTTTGATTAATTTCTCTCGAAAATGTATTTCATGGAATAAAAAGATTATGCTGTGAAAATTGTATTTCGAAGAATTTAGAAAAATGGAGAACAAAGGTATATATATTTATGTATTCCGTAAATTCCAACTAATATTTAACACGAACTACATTATAATGACGACATATTTATAAACAAGAGAGGTTTTCAAAAATAACGTGTAACATATATGTATTACAAAATGTTTTTTTCTATTGTGCTGAATATTGTTGGATAGTTCCAATCGTTTATAACATAAAATTATATTTAGACGTAATGTTTTGGAATGTAGCACTGTCTGGTAGCAGTTCGGAACAGCGAATATTTTCATTACAAACCTGTCCTTTTCTTTCTATGTATGTGAGCTCAAATTGGAATTATTCAACATATTTCATGGGCTTCATGAGTGATTTAATCTATGACTTAAAGGCTCCGAGGAATAAAAAGAAGGTTGAGAAGCGCTTCAAGAGAAGGATGGGGGGTAATTTTCACAATGCTCTTTCCATTTGGCTTCCTTATCGATGGAAAAGCTCCTGTTTTTGGCTTTTCCGTGCTAAATGCGTTTCAGAAAGCGGGGAAATTTGGGCGCGGTGCGGGATCAGGCTTAAAGGGGCAACTCCGGGGTCTCCTCCCGGATGACTCATCCGCCACCCCCGCTCCACCCCACCGCTCCGCCCCTTCGCCGCACAAGCAGAAATCCCGGCTGCTCCCTTTCCCTCTTCTGGCATTTTTTGATGTTCCGCATCACGAGGTGAGAGATTCGAGTTTCTCGCGTGAGGATATGAATAAGTAGAGCGCCACTCTCGCGCCATTTCGCTTTTCGTAAAGGTGAGATAATTGTGCACGTCGCGTGGGAGGAAAAGTTTGCAGATCGACGTTAAACACTAGTTATGCAATGAGAAAGAGGGTGAAAGAGTGTAGGAAGGGAGAGGGTAGTGATGAAACAAGGAATATCGTAGATGAAATCTTCTCAGGGTTTCCAATCTGTTTGTTTCTTAGGGTTTCCAATAGTTAATCATCCAGATTAAGACTTCTCGGATTTCAACCGGTTTACTTATCCGATGAATGTGCGGATGAAGTATTCTCCCGGTTTCCAACCGGTTTTTTCTCCGTTGAATGTCTGGATGAAGAGTAATCGGGTTTCCAACCGGTTTGTTTCTCCGTTGAATATCCGGATGAAGGCCTATCGGGTTTCCAACCGCCTCGTTTGTCCGATCTTCATCTGCTTGCAGACTTACCGGGTTTCCAACCGGTTTGTTTATCCGATGAATATCCGGATGAACCCTTCTCAGGATTCCAACCGAGTTATTTCTTCGATGAATATCTGTATCTTCTTCCATTAAATTCCTCGGGAAAGCATAACTTCATTTCCGAGGAATAATTACTCTCCGTGCATTCACGAGCCGAATTTTAGCGCTACCAAGTCCTCCATTGCGCGCAGCGTTCCATTGTTTACACCCCTTCAGCTGTATCGATCCTCAAATTTGAAATGATGGTGGCGTATCGCCCTCTTCCCTTATTTTTAAAGGTAAAAGGATCACGGGACGCTCCCGCCGTGTGCCACGGAACCCCGTCGCGTGCCAGCTACGCATGGAATTCTCATTCAGTTTATGTGATAACCATGGCATGAGAGGAATTCTCGTTTTTTCCTCTCCAACTTTGTACCCATGAATCATACCTTGTGATTCTTGCCGTTAGGGGATGCTGGAGTCAGAGACTGAACTTATTATATTCAGATTGCTCCAGGACGGGTCTGGATTCCGTCTGAAATATATGTCACTCCACGAAGACGAGCCAAGAAAATATGCAGGACCTCAGTGCGATAGAGTAAAATTATTATCGGTTTACATCGATGTTTAACAAAACCTTTTAGTTTCACTCGTTACGATACTTTCTACATTAGATGCCAATCCAATGTTTATTTTCTTTAAGTATTCTGAGTAATTTATCTTGACCCTTAGTACTATAAATATTCTATATAGTTCTATCTACTAATGTTAACTTCTAATTGATAATATCTTTTCTAGTTTTGTCTTGAAACTTTATCTGATTAGGCGATTCGTTAGCGAAAGATTTGAACTAAGGAAAAAGGTATTCGAACGACTGACATTAAATCTAATCAAAGAGAAAATCTGCTATGTTATTGAAAATTAGCAAGATTATTATCAAATGATTTTCGTTTAATTTTGGGTCCTTACAATATTATTTATTTTTTAATATTTTACTTTAATTATGAGCGATTTAAGGAGGTAATTCAAAAAAATTTTAGTAGTTTTGTGCTGAATACTCAAAAATCTGTTAGGGATGTTTCACTCGGTTTTTCCATTCTTATTCTACCTTTCATAAAATGTTTTTCTATCCCTTAATATCATTCTTAGATATCTAAAATAAGTTTTTAACTTAGATCTACATGGTTTTGAATTATTATCCAGTAATGAGCGGTATATTAGATGTCTGTACACTTAATATTACAAAAATAAAAGTATTTGGAAAGTATTTAGGAAAGTCTATATACTAGAGGAAAGTAACTGTGGATATCTTATTTTTCTCGGAAGCATATAAGTCATCACCAGAATAGTAAAGTTAAAATGCAGTTTTCATTCACTACGGCTATAGCCTCGTTCCAATATGGTTTATTATCATTCCTCATTTCTTCATATACCTTATTCATACTTGTACCGTTTTAATACAGTTCCCAATGTTTCTTTATCCTCATACTCTTACCATGTTTTAATTATATTCTTCTTGAGTTGATTTTATTAATCAGAGATTCTAGGCTCAAGGACCACTTGGAGGCCCCACCAAGAGTTTATTCACCTTAATTAACGACAAAGGTACTTTTTTGGGGACCCTTAACGGCGAGGCCCACAGCTAGCGCCTAACCAAATGGTAAATCCTTCTTTGTCCTTTGAGTTGATGTGTCATTTTTTATTCGTGGCTCTCACAATATTTTGCTCAGTTTATGATGTAATTGATTCCTCTTAATTCTAGAGTTAGTCAGGTGTGACCAAGTTATCCCAAGCTACAATCGAATAATAATGTGTTTATTATCATGTATTAGCATTTATGGTACTCACCTTGACTTACTACTGCCGAACCAAAGGCTTTCTCTGGTCAATTTCATTACATGCACATTTTTTTAACACAAGCAAAAGGGTTTCGGTAACTTCGAACTTTAAGGCGTGCACCTAGGAAAATTTCCAAGGAGAAACGGACATGAAAAACAGTCTGACGGAACCGGGACTCGAACCCTGGTCTCCCAATTGCAGGTTGGTTGCTCTATCCATTGAGCTATCCCACCCAAACTAGCTTAAGTCTCCCAAACGGCATGGAGAAACAATTCGGTGGGATAGTTCAATTGAAAGAGCCACCAACCGGTAATTGGGAGACCCGGGTTCGAGTCCCGGTTCTCTCCGACTTTTTTCATGTCCATTCCTTCTTGGGAATTTTCCATATTTTTAAGTTAAAGACTTGAAGTAGTGGCTATCTTTGGCGTAGTTTAGGAGTTTCTGACTGAGCTGTCTATATGAGAATATTCTTTAGTGATTGGCATGTTGGTCTGGCCTATTGTGAGACGAAAGAAGGTCGTCATATTTCTTATGTACATTTCGCTGTTTTCTGAACTCACAATGCAGTTTTCCGAGACCATCATCATGTTTTCTCACTCAGAAGTGGACAAGGGACAGCTTCGAAAGGGATATTCTGCAAGAGGCCGTCGAGGCTTAATTAACGGCGCGCACTCACTACGTCAGACTTGCTTATGATCAGATCAGAGGGACGAATGAAGGATCTAATACTCACGTTGCATAACGATGACTAACCGCCTCTCCTACCTTTTCTGTCTCTCGAACCGACTGTCAGAGGGAGAGAGGAGACAAAGAATGCGGGGTGGAATAGACAAGTAACTGGCGTAGCGAAAAACTTAATGAATTTTCTCTATGGTACGGTGGAAATACAACGTAGGATTATGATGTTTGAGAGTAAAGTAGACTCGTAATAGTGAACCATTTTGGGATGGATATATCTGAAAAATAGCCGCTATTAATTGGATTTATGACGATGAAAATAGTAAGTATTAATTTAGTTTGAGAATATGCGAGAGGAAATTTTTCAGAATATAAACGTGAAATCTTCTCTCCAGCAGTTCATTGAAGAAAGATGCAGGAGTATGAATGGAGTATGCATTGAGGAGACATTTCCTTGCTTATTAATCATCTAGCCAAATTCGTATTTGATCGCGTTTAAATTTCGTTCGCTAACTAATAACAGTTCACGGAATTTTATTGACAATATGCTAGCATTCGATATCTTTGTTTCAAGAGTGCATTCATCGTAGACATGGGAGTATGAGCTACGGCCACTTTTATATATACTCGCATTCGTTTATGGCTGGCTGTTACTTGTGTCCCTCTCGGATATTTCTCGGGAATTCCAGATTATTCACTACATTTAGTTATTGTTTAGAACATCTAAATGTAAATAATAATTTAAGTGAGCTTCTTGTAAAGATTACTGATTATAATATCTTTATGATTATTTATATATTTTCTGGCGCATTATCAGTGGCGCATCCAGAATTTTCGTTTGGAAGAGGGGTGGCTGCGCTTATGTATTGTAACCAATAATCTCCCATTTACGTTACAATGCGAACTAATTGATTCCCATCATAAGAAAGTATAGCCTGTAAGGAAATGTTTTAAGTATATTATATTATTTATATTTATTAACTCTTGAGGATTTTGTTCCGGATAAATACTTGTGGAAACTTTGGGGTGCTTAAGCACGTCAGCTTCCCCCCGTGGGTGAGCGCCGGTTTTTTTGTTATTACTACAATAGATGCGCCTCTGCAGTAGGAGAGGGTTGGTTGTACGGTGGCGGCGTTATGAATAACGATCCAAAAATTCCACCATTCATTCGCGGAAAAGGCGACATAGTTAGATAATAATAGACGTAAAATTGAACAGTGAGAACCTAAATTACCCATATCATATTATTACACAGTCAAGAATCCAACCATTCGAACGCGTTTCAAAGCTTAAAAGCCGCCGCACGGCCACATAACTTTCTTTTTCTAAGCGTCCATCATTTGAGAGCTCAAAAGCTTCCTCTTAGCCCATACATACATCGAGTTCTGAATTGATTTGCCATTCGGTGTTCTGCGTGAAGAATAACACTCATCGCTGGCGCTTAAATGCTATTCTGTTAAAACGTAACAGAAACAGAGCATCATAGACTGCACATATGTACGGGATGAGTCGAGAAAGAAAGCCGTTCGCTTCTTATGCAACCGTCGTCGAAGAGGAAATGTGAGCGTATTTCAGGCTTAAACTTTATCACTTTTGAAAGGATAATGAGATTGTAACGGCGTATTTCGGGATCGCGTTGAGAACGTTTCAAGTTTTAAAGAGGAGCCTCCGTCGCTTGTGCACGTGGCGCTCTCATAAAGAAGGGCCTCGTGCTGCGTGCACCAGGGAAGCACTTTTGTGACGCAGTGGCAGGGGAGAGAGGCTCTTGCATCCGCGCGATGCACCACTGCGCCGTAAGGGACGGCGGATAACAAGCGAACGGCGCACTGCAACGTCCTTTGAGCTTTTGCGTGGTCGAATAAATTCTCATTTGTCCTGCGAATGCCTTTTCTCGTGTACATGGAATGTGATGAACATAAATATAACTGATGAATCGAGTTAAATTGAATCGAAATGTTCCCCTGAGAAAAGGAAGCTGACTATATTATTCCTGAATGACTGTTTTGTCATTTCTTTTTAATAAGAGATGAATTATGGGATGTTCAGGTGAAACAGGCGATCCTTACAGAGTTAACTATAAATACTGTATTAATTGGCTGATTATACGAATATGTTTGGTGAAGTTTGAGTCTGAAGTTTTATTTGCTCGCCATGAATTTTTGCAAATCTAGTATTTAACCTTAATGAAATAAATGCGAGCGCATTATTTACCTATTTATATATTGCATCTTGACATTTTGGATTAATTCTCTTTTTTGGCGGTTTCATAATGTTAACACTGAATATTTTTAGGTACTTGAAAAATTTTGGAATTATCGAAATTTTAATCACAGTCTTCTTGCCGATACTCCTTCAAAATTATTTGAACGTATCGTAATAAACGTATTGTAATAAATTCTTATAAACAAATAAATTCGCAAACTAATGTAGTCAATGGAGGAGTTGGATAAAATACAAATGTTTTGTAGTTGTATATGAGAAACGTTCAACATTGTTTTTGTTAGTAGTAAATTGTAGTGTAAGCTATCGTCGCCACCTGACTTTGAGTCATACTGCGGCGGTATTATACAATAAATCAATAAGTAAATAATAAATAAATCGATAAATAAATATCCTTGCGTATATAATGTAATTGTTCGTATTTTTGTCATCGATTAATAATAATATATCTATAATATATAATATTATTAATAATATAATATATAATAACCTATCGCTTCAATTGAAATGCTCAGTTAGAGAAAACAGAAATATATATTTTTCATTCTTCATTTTTGTCTTAAACTATGGATGACGGTTAGTCAACGGATGACTGGCAAACTAGTATGAACAGTAAACCAGATTCCATTTGATTCATCTACGGATTTTGCTCAAAAAGTAAGATATTTCTGATTTACTATCCGTCGAAACCAATGAGAGATTATTCGAAGATAGCTAAATCGTCTATTGAAATGTGAGGAAAACAATATTTAAAAAAATCGTGCTCCTGAGTATTTTAGAACGTTTTGATAGATAATATTTACCTCTTTCCTATAGCGCGTTACAGTTACTCTAGTCAGTAACTACGTGCTTACGAAGGAATGAAATACTGTTTATTATTCCCATTTCTATGGAAACACTCGCGTCATGTTGCCTTCACGCGTAATTCCACGATCGGACGAATGAAATTACGAATAATAGTTTAAGCTCGAAGATATCAACCTTGATTCTCGCCTCCTGTACTGACCAGAAAAACTGGAACTCAGTATAGAATATTCTTATTCAGAGATTTGGATATTTTATTAGGAAGCTTGTCTAAAATTTTTTGATAGTTCTTTTTCAGGAGCTTAAACACTCATTAAATATTCCCAGAATAAGAAATTCATGGACTAGCAGTTAAAAATATTCTAAGGATGGGGAAGAAATTCCGTATTCGGAATAATTATGGTTGCTCATACGTGTTTGTGGAAACGTGATTCGAAGCGGAGCGAATGTCTGGTGTCGGCCCCCTTTGCTCGAGGATCCAAATTATCCTAGACGGCACACGTCTTTGTTGTTTGTTGTGAATGGGGAGAGAGGGCGTGGACGTCATCCTATTTTTAAATGGCCCTCTCTTTCCACCCAAGGACGGCGGCGGATTTGAAGAAGAGAATTTATAGGCGGCCCTTGAGTGGAGAATTGCCCGGGGGAATTTCGCTTTCTTCTCCGTCAATTACTAAACCTCTAGATGTGAACGGCTTGCCTCCAAATTTATGCTCTCGTGTTTTTTTTTTGTTTCAGAAATACGCACGCTCCCGTCAAGAACTCATAATTTTAAATACGAGCGTCTGCGATATTTTTTATTTGTAATTAAATCTGCCATTTCAGGGGATTGACTCTTTTAGAGGAAAAATGCGCTTCTTGTTGAACTTAAAATACCCCTTTAATGTTTTCCGAAGACCTTTCGTATATATGTATCTGTTAATTTGTTTTATATGCTAAGGTTCCTTATTAGGGTTATAATGTTCTGATGGTAAGAAACAGGGATTTATCAAATTCTGAAGCGGATGAAAGCGGGACGAAACTAAAACGTTGCTGGCACCAACGGTTGCTGTGGAATTAGGAACTTTCTGGTTAGAGTATGGTTGTACGCGCTAGTCATTAATAATAATTATTGAGATGGATGCAATGGGGATTATCTGCCTGTTTAAAAGGAGTTATTATTATTATTTATTAAAGAAGTTATTATTATTATTGTCTTAAAACTTAGTCTGAATTAATGTCATGTGCTTTTAAGTCACTCTTCAAGGGGCACTATTTTATAAAATATGCATTCAAATTATTGCATTGATTATATCAATGAAATATTCGGAAATTACATTTTATTTCTCTCCGAGTTTTCCCTTCAAACTGGGACTACAGAAATATTAACTGGGATCATACTTTAAAGCCGGGGCAAATTGAGGCATTTATGCACTCTCCTTGCATCAAAGGTATAATGAGGGAACATATATATTAAGATGATACCTTGTCTTGTATATTGAGTGAAGAAAAAGTATAGTAGGTTCAAATGCTTACAACCGCCCATTTTTTAATTTCTTAGAAGTATACAGATATACATATGCACTAAAATGAGACATCCTCCAACAGTTTTGTGTGATATTAGATTTTTCATACTTCATTCGCTTTTACTCATTTCCATGTTAACTATTTGGGAGATCGACAAAATCAAAAAAATATGTAGTCAAGCTGAAAGGCCCTATATTCTGTAATTATTGTTTCGAAAGAAATGGGATAAAGTATTCTCACATGGTTGGTTGGATCAGTCTCACTTAACCGATTTAACTCGAAATTACATGCATTTCTTAAATCTAACACCAGTATATTTCAGTCGCGACATTCACAAGGCGCTTCCACAATAATTGCTCTACGAATTTTCGTTCTCTTTGCATATTTCTCTATATAAGAGACGAAAAAATCGTAAAAATGATCTCCTATCCGCAGAAGAGTTGTGAATCGATCGAGAACTAAGAAATTCATCGGCGTGGCACGTATTGCGCGTGTAAGGCGTATGTAATATTGAGCAGTGCTTGGCGCGTGTCCTCCAGCATACTTGCTCCCACTGAAAGTAAGCCAGACCAATATATATGCCTCAGCTTTTTCTAAAGGAACTTTTACCCTCAAATTATGATTGCTGATAGCGCAAGAATTGAGTAGCTATGACAGATTGGAATTCAACTTTAAACTAGAAATAATGAACAGCTAAAATACTTTATTTTGATTTTCGTCAAGAATGGTTATTATAAATAACCCAATATTTTAAATTTCAATATGCTTTTGCTATTTAAAATTTGGTAGAGATCTATTTACAACTAGGATACAATTACGCGAATTGGGAATACATTTGAAGGAGTATGAGAAATTTTTTCAGTCATCCAGGTTATTTATTAACGTGGTTGCAACCCTGACATTCAATGGTCCTTAACAGAAGGGAACATAATTTTACCGTCTATCTGTAAAAACTTTCATAGTTTTAGTATTATGTATAAATATACAAAAATCTGGTTAAGGAATCATTTTGATGTGCAATCATGCTCAAAATGGCTAGAAAGACAGCTTACATAATTAGCGTGAAGCATACATAATTTAATATAAAGATAGATTGCGTATTATTAGTTTATTCAAATACAGAATTTACTACTTTCAGCCATAGGTGGTTTCAGGGGCGTTTAATTTTCTTTTGCGATGAATATTATTTATAAATATAGTGGCATATTTAAACGAAGAGTGACATAATTCTTTAATTTTTCCTTAATTTTAATTCAAGTCCTTTAAGAATTAAAAGTGATTTTTTGTATACGAAAAGCTTTTGAGACTTTATATAAGTAGCATAGTTATATAACCGGTCTGAAAATAATCCGACAAAAAATTTCCTACCGAATACTCTCACCACAAGGCACTCATTATGAGCGTTTTACATTTGCTCATTTGATGTATGTGTTTTTCTTCACGAACTTACGTTACTGAATTTTATCGGCCATCATTTCATCATTAAAAAAATAAAGTTACTATCCTTCAAGGTTCTAAGCTGAACTTTCAAGACCTTACTACCTTAATACGGTAGTCTGCAAAAGTCTTTAAATATATCTCCTTCTTAGCGCCAGTCCAGTTTGAGAGAATCTTCCGCTTCCTACTTTGTTTCGCATTGTTCCTTTTACCTAACTTTTCCAAGAGCTGCCTCTACTCTCCTTGGCACTATGCCCGGCGAAGGCATGACGCTGTGACCGTTTCATCCTGTAGTTCCGCTTTGTTCAATACACTTCCTGTAAGTGTCCGTTTTCTTCCGAGACCTTTTCCAAACGCCGATATGTCTCCATCTCGGACAGACTACTTTTCACCGAGAGTGTCCGTTGCTTCCAGGTCCCGAGTTCCAGTAAAGTTTCCTTCGAAGTGTGTCACATCCTCCTCACCTTAATACTTAGCTTCTGCCGGATTATAACCCAGTTGAAGTGACTATCACCCTTCCGCTGGTTTCTAATCGATCTATCTCAGTACGTTCCGTGATTAATATTTGTAAGTTTGACCTAGGTTGGACAGCGTTTTTAGTTCAAGCGTCAATCAGTTCATTTTAACTTGAGATGAGCCATAAAAACTACTATAATGCGTTACAAATGATGGTAACGTGTCATAACATATATCAATAAACAACAATTAATGTGCTTTCTAGATTTTACTGGTAGGTTATTTAATAAGTGCAAGTATTTGCGATAAATGTGCATCGCGTAAGAAATTAATTTTGAATTTTTCTCGGATTTCAACCCTCCACTTTTGGTAGATGCACCTTAGGTCGGCCATCCCTGCGTTAAACTGACGGGAAAATAATAATCGTCCCATCTCTCGAAGTGTTGCGTAAGCCATTTTTTCATCGAATTTCTCTCATTTTGGAAGAAATCGAAATATTTCCTTCTTTTATCAGTAAAAATTAATAATTGAAATATGGATCCTTTTTGGT
This sequence comes from Ladona fulva, assembly GCA_000376725.2. Lineage (NCBI taxonomy): Eukaryota > Metazoa > Arthropoda > Insecta > Odonata > Libellulidae > Ladona > Ladona fulva. Next base: position 606,283 of record KZ308317.1, read on the forward strand.
GTTAGCCGCCATATAGCTCGAGAGAAGGAGGGAATTGCTAGTGATGCTTAAGAAAGTGATGGTATTAAATAGGTCTCATAGAATGGTATTGTATACTTTTTACCTTTAATTAAAGCGAATGAATTTAGGCAGCGATGGATGGAGAAAATTAAAAAAATAGTTACAGCAGATGTGCTCCTTTATTATCAGTTAAAAAAAAGTTTTTGAATAAATAGTAACCCTTTACCTGTGCATTCATATCTCACTGTCATAAATGTTTTATTGTAAACAAACGACATTTCTGGCTTTCCAAAGATCATACTTTATGCCAAAATACCAGCAGGTATGTACCGTTACAATCGTTTAAAAATGTCGTCGACTTAGACATAGATACGGTGAACTCCCGATTATCCGTGGTTAGATTATTTGAATTACGGATTATTAGTGTGTGATGTTTTACTCTTCGTCGATATTTATCGCCGTTTTTCTAAATGAATTGGAATATAGAAAACTTCTGATTACTTCAGTGCTCCAATACAAGACGTTTTCTACGTAGCAGTGGGAATACGACTACAATGTCATTATCGCAGTCTTCATATTGGCAGTTATTTTGGAGATTCGTGTTTAATCTTTTGCTCATCATGACGCATTCGTTATTTCTCTTGCCAATTTAGAAAACCATACATTTCGATCTCTAAAATCGATCAAAGCAAAAAACTTCTTCCTTTTCGCTTTTGGTCGTTTAAAGTTTTAACGGTAAAGTGAACCGTCTGAAGGATTCACGACTCAGTCTCAGTATATTCTCGGATGACTTAGCAAAAACAGATGTGATATGTGTAACGTCCCCTAATTTTATCCCGCCGCGTGCCCTAAGTCATTTTCCGCTAACTGTAATTGATCGAGGGACAAAATGCTCCTGAAGACATTAAAAATAAATTAATCGTGGCAATTTATAACATCAAGAACAATCGAAAGTGATTCGTCACTGTTTTTCGCATTCCATACTGTTGTTATCACGCCTTTAAATAACCGAATGGAAAGCAGGCGGATTCGCCTTAGGCTCCGTGTGCAGTCTCTTCGCAAATTACTCACGGTCCTCGGTTCGAGACCGCTCAAGGACATCGCTACTCGACTCTTTCAATCCATCACCGCAGGAAGCGACTTCGTTTATCTTCTTCTTCAATTTATCCAGCTGTATTAACGCTGCGTCGGGAAGAGCTTTGAGCGGATAAGACTTTTCCACGGCTGATCGCTGCGTCACTATACAAACTTGTCCCCTAGATGGTGGACTAACATTATTTATTTCCTCGCGGTCATTTGTAAAATGTCTTGGATCCCGGACATCTTTGTCCCTCTTTTCGCTAGGCAGCTGCCATTCGGCAGTTAGCGCGTACAGTGTTGGCCATTTCCTTAGCTCATAAATGGCGCTGATGTCATTTGTTGGTTTAGCATACTTTCTGGAAGACGAATTGTTAGATCGCCGCTCTTTTTGCCTTCCGCTAAGGTAGTTTTTGCTTTGCGCTTGGTGCTATTTAAGCCTTAAGCGGCTTAATAATTTAGAAATCAGACGTGCAGTTGGAGCAGAACTCTCTCTAATTCCGCGCTACATCCACTTAAATGGCTAAGTATAACTTTTTCTCGTGTTAACACATATTGCATTGATTCAACTGAGTCAGCAATAATGGAAAATCGAAGACCTGTGAGTAAATTCAAATTAGCGAAAGTAGTGCCTTGGTAAAGTGGTAGTAAATTCGAAGAGAATGAGAATAGTTGTACTTTTTCCACAATATATTGTGGAAAAAGTACAACTATTCTCATTCCCTTCATGATGTATTTCCACAAATCATCGCCAGCAACTGTGAATTTTATTGGTAGTAAATTCGTTAAAAGTGTTTCGACAGCTGAGGTGATGTGAGCCATCACCGAGAATTCAACCCGGGACCGCTTTATTCAAATGCGAACGCGCTACCATTTTCTGCCACGGTAGATTTCGGTAATTCGTATACTCCTGTACCCCAGTAAAACGTGGGATTTTTATACTTACGTTGATCAAATTGTTTTCTAACAGTCACGCAACATGAATCCTGTCAATCAGAATCGTTCAAAGAAATGCAAAATTTTGTTAAAACAAAGATCGAGCAAATCGCAATTTTTTTCAGCCGTCACTTCATGGAAGCTTACTTTTTCATTCATCGCAAAAGGAAAGGTAAAAAGTATTACGCTTCGTAAAAAAATTATTTTAAAACTATATCCTTTCCCGATGAATCGAATTACTTATATTTCGTTCTTAGAGTACGTTAACGAGAACGAGGAAACAACACCGAGCGAGTGAACAAGTAAGAATAGTGGCTCTGAGAAAAGACATAATTTTCTCATGTGTGATTAAATATTGGAAATTGATCGCTTGAAACCTCTGGAGTATACTGTAGGTCCCGCTAATCCGGCCTCATTGGGATCGGACAAGGTTTGGATTATACGAAAAATGGCATTATTGCTGTAAGAATCTATTCAAACCAATTAATTTTTTTTTCGTGTATAGATACAATATTGTACTTCGTGCAGTATTGTACGATATGACAGTAACATAGCCTATATTTTTTATTTGTCACAGTAGAGAGTAAATTATTCGAGTACTTTTTGTACCATGCTGTCGTAAAAGTTAATTTAAGACTGTTTTTTGTTTGCATTTTGATTTTATTTCGTTTATCACAAAAATGTACCCGAAAACTATATTTGCTATATTTTTAAAATTTTTAAAAAATTCCGGAAATTATCGGATTAGCCGAACTCAAGTAATTTGCTGATCCTCTTCAGTGGCCTTGAAAATTACTTTTCTAAGGGGTTATCACGTAAATTCGAGACCAGAATCGGACTCAAATTTGAGCCCCTATCCGAAGTCCTGTCGAAATATTCACATCATATAATTCCGGAGGAATTGCTTATGTGGCCACACGGATTCGAAAGTGGCGTCATTTTAGCGTCGTCAGAAGCGTCCCCAATCAGGCTGCCAGATTCGACGTGGAAGGATCGAATACAATGCTTACGTGGTAGCCCCCCTGGCTCACAGAATAGCGACTCACCGAAAACAAAATTTTGGGTTGGAAAGTTACGATCAGAAAAGTATGACATGTGCATTAAGAACTTTCAATTGTACGAAATTCTACCATTCAATATTTTTTAATTAAATCGAGTACATTAGCTATAATTGTTTTAATAATACGCAGAAAAAATGAGCCTGTATCTTTCATTGTTACATCTGGATATACGGCAGCATTGCATAAAGAATGGAAGTGTCACCCTATGACATTTCAATGACGTGCATCTTTTTGCTGTTATATTACGCATTCTGTGAAGCTGTTTGCGAAATTCGAAGCACTCTTTCTGACGAACCTCCGACCGTCGTGGGTACAGTTGCACCGATGAGTTGGGAGTCTTGCAGCAGAAACTTCATGACTTCCACAAACATTCCTCGAAAAACGATTCGAACGCGCTCGCTCACTAGTTATCAACCTTGTAAATTAAATAAGCTTTCTTTGGTGAGTTGCTATCCTTTTTTAACGAAATTGTCACCTTGAATGATTGAACCATTTATTATGCTGTCAGGAAACTTAAAGGTAATTTATAACGAAGAGAGTTAACTATAAGAAGTAGCATATGTTTTTTCGGGTATCTTACAATAAGGAGGAGAAAGACTTGGAATTAACGAGCTCAGGAATAAATAATTGTTTTCGTGTATTCTAAAAAGAAATACTTTAATATTGAAAGAAGATTGTTTTTCCTCTAATGCTAATTTTATGAAGGCAAATTTTGCGAAAAAGTTTATTTTAAAGATTTTTTTGGCTACATTTGATTATATTTCGGCACTCACGAGTTGTCACTGCTTTGACTTCACAGATTCGTTTACTCGAAGCTCACATTTACTCGTTCTTATTGGCATTAGAATTTCTCTTTTTTGTATCATGGAGAATCGATGATTCCTTAATTATTGAGAAATTATTTTTGAAACTTTTTTATTTTGAGAAAAATTTCGATGAGTTGTGAACGTATATTCTCAGATACAAATCTGGAATTTATTCAAATTCCACTCTCTGATATTATGGTAAAATTTTCCAAAGGGGCCATAAATCTACTTTATGACATTTTAACAAAAAGTTTTTAATGAATCGTTTTCTTGTTACTGATTGATTTTTGTTGGCGAGAAGAAAAGTATATGAATATTTTTTTTTCGTGAGGCAAATTTCCAATTTTATTATGGAAAGGATTTTATTTATTTCTATCCTAAACGATAATAACGAGTTCTTTCAATTGTGAATTCTTGGATAGAATACCAAAATGGATTTCTAATCTTAAGGCGGTAACTTTTGCAAGTCTTTTTCGAGTTTCTCTTTTGTGGTGTTTGGTACTTCGGGAAATACAATCCGATTGGTGGAAGCTCATTAGCGCCGTCTCTTCATCCACATTAGTTCTTTGACGTAACTTCTTGGACTTAGTTCGGTTGCTCTCAGGTAGCTCGTAGCTTCCGCCTTTTGAACCTTGTTTTTTTCCAGAAATGCATTTTTTTATGTAGGTAGTATTACATTCCATATTATGGATGAAATCGCGAATTTTCGGTTATAAAGAAGAAACTATTACTCGGTATGATTGGAAATCAGTCGATGATTTCACCGTTTTCTCATGCAGATTTCAAAATCACGCTTGAGGTACACTGTCTTTTTATCATGCGCTAAACGCACCTTCGACTGGACCTAGGAAAATATTCTGAACTGAAACCTTGGAGGATGGAAAAGGCGCTGAAAATAAACAAACAAATCTCGAATGCATGTATACTTTTAATATTGTCCGCCTGAAAACTAGTTTAAGTAATTTGGAGACATAATGTGTAATCAAAGATTAAGGTTAATTCTCCGTATATGCGAAAGGTTTGAAAGGACAGTCCTTGTATTACATCCAAGCAGTTTAAAATTATTTTTAGTTTACGTAATTCACAATTTCGGCCCTCTCGACTTACAGCCCTTCTGATATTATTCACCGAAAAAGTTAAAGCATTGTCTTACGTTGTTTTCAAAAGTACTTTGAATAAAAATAAATAAATAAATAAATAAGTAAGATGTAGCTTTAATTCTATAATATGCTCAGTGAAAATCGGAGATAATATTTTTTCTAAATCAATCGTTTAGTAGGAATTGGGAATAATGAATTCAGCGAATAACCTCAACCGGCTATAAAAGTGGCGTGAGTCAGATGGCCTAAATAATAATTAACTATAAAAAAGATTTCAAAAGAATTGTGAAATGTCGCGAATTACTTGCCGAAACGTGCGCAATGTGTTCGAAAAATAACATGAAAAAACATGAAAATTATGTTTTTTTTTCCATTTCATCGTCTGAAAGTTTATTTTCAACTGCGAAATCACGACAAAATCTTTCTCTTGGTTAAAAAACTTCTTTTGTTCCTTCAAAAGGATGAAGACTGGATCTGCTGCAGGACAAACTGAGCTGTTAGTTATCCAATTCTAATCGTGGACAGCAACCTCAAAATCGGTAAGTACTTTCACTCATCACTTTACCAAATAATCAATCAAATTATTGTTTAAGAACGCTCGGCTGAAACAAAATTGACAGGTCCAACTTCGTGTTGATCGGTTAGGAAGAGAGAAACAGTCGTATTCTCGTGACTTTCCCTTCAGAGGACTAGCAGTACATAAAACTCAGTATCTGCACATTAAATATGGAAATTTCCGTCCTTCCTCGGAGCAGCGACTTGCTTTGCTCTTATGATTGATGCGCCCTAGCGAATTGGAGGATCATACCTTTGCTTACCCATATCGAGTCTTCATATCTATTGCACATCAACCAAAAATATTCCATTATAATTTTGGTAGCAAAATGCTGTTTTTATCAAGGATTCGTTCAGGAGTAGGAGGATTCATTGACAGATTTATCAAACGAGATGCGATCTATTTATTATAGAATCGCCGATCACAAACTTTGAATACGAGAAAAAACGTTCACCAGTGATTTTTCGGTGTACCCGCGATGCTAGTAAATTTTACTTTCGAATATGTCGATAAAATAAGCTTTAAAATTTTGGAGTACAGGCTCTTCTCTTCACGGCGTCTCACTGCGCAATCCTACTTTGAAGTTTGCCCGTAAGCGCGTACGAGTGCCTTCGTGTTTTCCGAGAATTGAATGAGACGTTCGCGCAAACTTCTCTCAAACGGTTTCTCGGAGACTTTAAACGCAACTCGAGAAAAAGAAATGAAAGAGAGCATGTGAATGAGCAACGGAAGGTAGACGTACGACTTCAATGTAAAAGACAGACGTCCGCTCTGACATTCCTTTAACTTTTTCATCCGTGTCTTGACTTTTTCCATCACTATCCATCTGAAACTATTCCCCTTCCTATTCGTCCCTGCTTACTTCTTTTCGTAAGTGAAAATCAATATTTCACGGTTCTGTAAAATCTTATTTGATGCGTTCCACTCACTTGAGCACCTCAAACTTCTTTTCTCCAGCAAGGAAAAGGGTTTAGGTGACTTGCCACGATAAGACGTGCACCTAGGAAAACTGTCAAGGAGAAACGTACACGAAAAAGGTCTGACGGTACCGGGACACGAACCAGGGTCTCCTAGTTGCCGTTTGGTTGCTCTGGTAGTCTGTTCTGGTGGGATAGCTTAATGGATATGGCAACCAACAGGCAATTGGAAGACCCGGGTTCGAGTCCCGGCCCTGTCAGGCTTTTTTCATGTCCGTTGCTCCTTGTGAACTATTTTCTCTAGCTTGCCTCAAGATCTAAATATACATTTGAACCCTGCAAGCAGTCTCTTGGCGTGTGGCAGGGGTTGTATGATTCTACTTCCCTTATCTTTACTTTCGCGTATCGTTCTTAGAAAAAATGAGTTCTTGAAGCGACTTGTCCTAACATCTATTTTCCTGATTATTCTCGCAGACTCAGAATGGTCTACGTAGCATGGAGGACGCATAATATCAGCTAAATCTTCCATGGACGTATGAAATCTTCTATGGAGTATATTAAGTAAATTCAGCCTTTAATAAATCTTCTACCTTCTAGAGATTCCCATCCAGTGTCCTGGAGCATCCGAGATTCTTGTTTGTTTTTTTGTAAGGAAAAGAACTCTTGGTAAGCTTTAAGAAATATCCTCGCGATAGGAGATCTGAACGAATGTATAGAAAAATGAGGCGGTCGATTCGGACAGGAATAGAAGGAAAACAACAACAGAGAGTGGGAGTGGAGATTAGGTAAGGGGCTGAGAGAAAATATGAAGATAGATAGAGGGAAGTCGTGTAGTAGATGAGAAGAGAAAGAGGCGTAGGAATGGAGGTTCTTTTGCATTGCTATGCCACTCCATTCCTCCGTTTCCTTTGGCACTCTGTCCGATTGATCGACCAACAGGCTATGCTGCTGACGTCAAAAAGGCAGAACACCCTTCGCCCCTCATCCGCTATTACGTCACCACGACCACCGTCTCGACCCATCATAATATCACCTCCTCCTCACCTTAGGCTTCCTTCCGCTCTTTCTCTTTGCATTCAAGCGCATGCCCCCTCTTGCCAACCATTCGCTTCCACTCTTTCCTACACTCGCTTAAGCGCTCGATGAAGAGTCGAAGACATCAAACGGTGGTTGTATGTTGTGATGAAATATGTTTATTCCTAAAGAGAAATGGACATGAAAAAGTCTGGCAGGACCGGGACTAGAACCCGGATCTTCCATTTTCTGGGTGACTGCTCTAGCCAATTTAGTTATGGTGCCAGAACAATTAGACATGCCGTTCGGGAGACATTGTGGGCTAGGGCCCGAACGGCATTTCTAATTGTTCTGGCACGATAGCTCAATAGGCTTGATCAATCATCCAGGAAAGATTCGGGTTCGAGTCCCGGTCCTGTCCGACTCTTTTCATGTCTATTTCTCGTTGGGAGTATTCCTAGGCGCACACCTTAATGTGCCAAGTTACCTTTCACACTTTTCCAAATATGTTCAATTCACAAAAGTGCTTCGAACCTGGAGGAAGGACAATTTTTAAAATTTTTAAATTTCGAAATCTCAGAGTTATACCTAAGGTGAATATTTTGTTATATAATCACTAATTACGCTTGTTGTGTCAAATGATTAGAGAAGAAACCACCGCTGTTCGTTAAAGGATGGGAATCTTCTGTTTTACGGGGAGATTCAGAAGATTTGTTCCTTTTTTACGTTATCGCTGACATTTGTTAGGTGCAACCAGACTAAATACAAGAAATTTTGATGTAATAAATTCATACACTAGCTATGCAGAATTCTTTCGTACGATTATTCCTGCCTCTGCAGTGCCTTGTTTGAAAAGGGAAAACAGCTAGGAAAATTGCCTGAAAAATTAATTGCATTATCGCAAACTCCAACTACTTTTGATGGGATATTTTCAGTTGATATTGAGAGAAAAATTTCGTTGGTGCTATAATCGATGGGATCTAGCTTAAGTTGGTGGAACGCCATAGAGGAAAAAATAAAAATACTTTGTAGTTACCGCACGAATTATACTTAAGACCGGTTTCGACTCTCAAAAGTCGTCATCGGGTCTATTGTTTCTTTCGTAGGTGCTCGTAACATTCTTTATTCTTAGCCAGTTGGTGTCCAGTAGAGAATTTCAAAATTATCTATCTCAGTATGTTAGTGTTGGTTGGCACAACTCGGTTAATAACTGGATCTTTTCTCTATCAAAGAACTCTAAAACACTTCTAACAACTCTTTACTTTTAACATTCTAAAAAAAAACTTTTAGTAAATAATCGCGTTATCGAGGAATTTTAAAATTAATGTAGTTACTAGTTATGGTCGTTTTATTCTAGTAAATATATGCCAGCTTGAATCGTCGCTATTCTTTGGCGCTTTTATTTCGGCTCTGCTTATTTGCATCATACAAAAAGTTTGCGAACTCAACCAGTATCCTCAGCCTTGTTTCCCAAGCTATTTAGGAAAGAAATCATAAAATCAAGAACTTTTTCAAGTTTAACAGTTTCAGAAATACAAAGAAAACATTCCTCGATTTTGTGTTCTTAAGTCTCGTAAAATCCAGTCCTCATTAGATAAAGAAAAGAGCCTCTTCATTGAGTTAGTCATAAAGACTCCATTGCTCGGTAGAGGCTCACATCTCTTGATCCGCATTTGCCTCCGTCTTTCTCCGACAATTATCTTCTTTTTGCATCAACGTTCCATTGAGTTATCTCCTTCACTTTTCCCTCCCCAGCCAGCGCAAGCAACGCGATACTCGGCCATCATCTTATCCACTAATACACAGCTCTCGCCATCTCAGTTAACAAATCCAGTGAAGTCATCGCCGCTGGAACTCGTCCAGAGAAATCTTAAGAGCGATCCGGAGAATAATTCTATTTGTTAAATAATGCGGATTCGATAAGGATCTGGTGTTGGCGCGACCTTCGCCTCCCGCCATGTAAATGGTTTGAATCGAATCTTATTGTTTCGGAATCATTGATAATCGTTAATAAAGGTGGAATCGATGTGATAATCCCCACCGCGAGATACTGTTTTGTAAATCTCTGCCGCTGTTTACTATTCTCCGCTTTTGAATGTGAATGGTTTTCAGTTTAATAACTTTTAGTAACGATAATAATATTATCTTTTGTCATTAGGAACAGCGTTGCCGATTTTCAAATTGTCAACATTTGATTTTACTATTTTTCGCTTGCTATCTCTCGTGATTCATTGATTGATTTTTATTTATTATTTATATTTTGTCGATGTATTGAAATGTACAGGCATTGAATTTTGGCGAAAGGATTCCTGTTGTTAATTGAAATATTCCTTCCTTGATAAGAATGTTCCCTTCATTTAATATGCCAACGAAAGCAATGTTTGTGATTAAGGCAATTCGCATTTATCATCACTTGTTTATCTCAAGGGCTTTGAGTTAATAATGCCAATTAACGTATCATTAATTGTAATTAACATATCATACATACATATTATCATGCCATCCAGTGCTATAGTATTCTATTTACCTGCGATTTATGTACTTATTCCACCTTTGACGTGAGCGATCGTAAATTTATAATAAAGCCATTTGAGAGGTAATTGGGGAAGCATACGCGTTACAACTCTCATTCTTTATCGGATTGATAACTTATAGCGATATCTTCACGTACACATTAGACTAGACATGTTAAAGTATGCGTAGTAAGCTTGGAAATCGGGAGAGGCATTTACACCTGCCATTTTCTAGGATATAAGATAGTATTTTAGTAGATATTCTCTCCATATGCCAAACGGCTTATGTTAGTTTGTCGTTTTCCTATTGGAAAATACTTCATAATCTGGATTCATATCGTCAGCTCTTTAGCATGGAATTTTACGTAAGCGATAGATTACGACACCGAAAAATTGAGCGAGTGCTAATGAATACAAAGATGATTTGAATGCTGGGTCTTTTTTGTGTAAGGCATAAAACTCTTGTTCTATAGTTTTATCCTATAATATGTTTATTTAGAGATTTTACAAGCTCCTCTCTCTGCTAGAACTCGTGTTTCAAACATTTGACAGTATTAATAACTTTACTTCGTGACAATTTAGTAATTTCCTCGATCTAAGCCAGAAATGTTAATTTTATCATGAAAGTTACACGTTTGGTAATGAAAAGATTTGATGCCGAGAGCCCAATGAGTAGTCTCATCAGGAATCACGGTCGTATAACTTCAGCAGTAACTGAACACCATGGCCCGAATCCTTCGTTTACCTCCGCCTCCTCCGTGCTCCCAAATCTGCATGACATCACGTTCCACTTAAGTTTCGAAGCTTCCGTTTAGCCGCTAAATACGCGCGCAAGTTGTTCACGATGACCGTTGTGATTTGCGCCTGTCACTCCTCTACAGTTGGAGCGTCACGAATTCTTGTTTGTGGACCGTGATAGTAGGAATTATGGAAATCATACTCCGCACCATTTATGGATTTCACGGAGGCCTCGGCACATTCCGGTTGCTCTTAATAAAACGGAAATCTTTCTCCTTGAGCAAGTTTGGATGCTTCTCGATTGTAGAAAGAATTGCTCCAAGCAGTGGCGTCCCTAGCCAAAAGGTAATTTTAAGGGTTGATGAAAGTAGTGGCATTTCTGTCGATATAACCCTTTCGAGAAAAATGTACGGCCGAAAGTTATGCAATAATTCCCACTTCGCGGCTTTTAACAGTCGTGGTATTTATATGCCTCGGTTTTTGTTACTATTTATGTAAATGATAGCCTAGAAAATATGATGAAAAGTTTATAAAATTATAAATATTTACACATTTTATTTTATTTGTATCGAAATATAATTATCAAATTATGAACCAAAAAAGGTTTAAACAGTGGCACCTGGGACGTTGTAGTAGTAATGTTAAAAGTACTTCGATAGCTGAGGTCATTTCGCTCTCAGGCCCCCACCGGGAATCGAACCCGGGGCCGCTTTCACCGTAGTCGAGTGCGTAGATCATTTGGCTACCTGGAAGGGACTACCGTCGTTATCCAAGGCGTAATTTCCCTCAACCATACTACATATCAAGTATGCAGATAAAAGTCATTTAAATGTTATAAAAATTTGGTAAATGTACTTTATTCATTTATAATTGTGACGAAAAACTGTCATTAAGAAAACTAAGCGGTAAAAGCCGTTTTCTATTGTCAATTAAGGCGTCATTAATCGAAGTTAGCGTCGTTAGACATTTTCTGATCATAGCCCTTCGTCGTTAACCAAGTATGTCAACTAAGTAGTAAGTCCGGAGCTCTTGCTTTTTGGTTGGCAGGGTTTAGTCTCGAATCTTTTCCCTTGGACGTTGGAGTCCTGGTTCCTTTCCCTGATGATCAGGGTTGAGATATTGGAGATACAGTCATTCAGGGAATTTGAGAGAATCCAAATCCTTTTCAGGTTCAACTCCTTGCAATGCACACTTTTTTGGAGGTGGTGAAGTCGCAACCTCTTTGCCTTCAGTAGCCTACTACTACCAACCCTGCCCCGTAGTCAGCCAAGGTACCGCTGTAATGTTTCCCTCGTTAAAGAACGGCACGAATATGCAATTTCATCAAATTTTTAATCAGCTCCTTAGAGATGTAATCCTGGATTATTTGACGCGATTTCCGTAATGGAATCATAGAAATAAGCTCATAGCGTCGTCATCCCAAGAAAATTCCAAAATATTTCCAAATATGTCGAGAAGATAATGGGAAATAATTAGGATCACGCTGGAGTACTAGTGACATGAAACTGTAACTGGATCCGCAAAAAGTTGCAAGAGTCGGTAAATAGGTGTACGAACAGCAAAAGAAGTATAGTCGAGTAGAAGTGGTAGAAACAATTCCGGAAGACGAAGATTTTAGAAAGTTATTGTCCGATTCCGGTAGTCTGCTTACGAACGTAGAATAGGCTACTTCAGTTGCAACAAGGCAGAAGTGCGGAACCGAAGGGCCACAGGAAGAAGAACCGCTTCCTTCACGAATCCCCTGATGGTAACCGTCCTCAATCAATGGCCACTGCTCCATTTCCGCGATATTTCTCGTTCTCCACCTCAGAAGTTGCAGACGAAGGGTAAAAAAATTCTATCGGATGAACATCCTTCGAAGGCAAAGACAAGTGCACGAGAGGCGTTCGCGGAAACGGCTGCTGAGTCCGAAACAGGAAACGAACAACCACCGCACTTCCTACTATTCCCCCTCCAAACTACCTCTCCTCTTTCTCTCTCTTCTCTTTTAACTTATTCCTTTTGATTCTCTCCCACCCCCATTCTTCCTCCTTCATTTTATTATCTCCCTTTCACGTCATTCTTCCCAGCCCATCTGCTTTGTTTTCCTTTTCATCTCACTGGTATGTTTTCTGTCTCCGTTCATAGTATCCTTCTGGAAGCCATTATGAAATGAATCTCTTTCATGGAGCAGCGTTTAATTAACTAATCAATCAATCTGGACCTTGATTCAAAAGGAAAGCTCAAAAAAAAGCAAAAATCTATACCGTATGAGGCTGCCTACGTGATTATCATGAGAATAGAAATATAGCTAAATTGGAATATTATTCTCAAGGAGAAACGGACATGAAAATTAATCTGACGGAATCGGAACTCGAACCCGGGTCTTCAACCAATTGTTGGTTGGTTGCTCTATCCATTGAGCTATTCCTCTATGCCGTTTGGGAGACTTTGTAGGCAAATTGCATGGAGAAATGTTGTGGTGGGATAGCTCAATGGATACAGCAACTGGCGATTGGGAGACCTGGGTTCGAGTCTCGGTCCCGTCTGACTTTTTCATGTCCGTTTCTTCTTGGGAATTTTCCTAGGTGCACGTCTTATCGTGTCAAGTCACCTAAACCCTTTTCCTGTCGGAATATTATGTTATTTAAGGTTAGAAGTTTTAAGAGGATGTCCCATTTTAGGTATTAGCTGGACCTTGATACATAAAATAATATGATGATGGTGACTTTTATACAATGATAATATTTCCTTTTTGGGAGCCAATCGGGAATCTAACAGTGAGCTTTTCATAGCGTACAGGACCAGCGTCAACGGTACCCATATGGCTGCTTATAAGCGCGAAAGGTTGATTTAAATTTCAATCAAGAGTACGACTTACTTAACATATTAAGGCTATCTTTCAATTGATTTTTGATAAAAATATAGCATCACAATGTTCTTTTTAACAGTTCACATCTCAAATGTTACACTCTCCTTTTTTACCCACATGCTGAAAAATGCTTATATTCATATTTCTGTGCGATTCCCTTCACCGAAAATCAAAATCATGGAAAGATGCGGAACTATATTAACTGCTCGTTTTATTCTAAGGAGGACATACTGAGAACAATCTTAAAATTTCCTTAGGGTGAATGATTTATCAGTAGTATGCTTGAATAAGTTATGCATAAAAAAGATTTTCTCATCTGCTCTCTCAAATAAAGATCCATACTAGATATGGAGACCAGAAGTCTTCTTTCGGTTTGCAGCCTTTTTATGATTTCAATGCGGTATTTCTAATATTTTCGGAACAAAATCAGTTCTCTAAATTTAATTCGTGTAGTAATCATCAATCAAGTCGTTACATCAATTTAAAACGAATTGGGAAACATCCTCTTTAAGTTGATCTAGCTATTAAATTCTCTTTATGACACACAATGCTAATTTTTAACTATTTGTATACCTGCAATTCGTATTTCAAGTGTGACCTTATGGTCAACTCTTATGAAGCATGCGACTTATTGGTGGAAAAAAGGTTCCTCAACCCTGGTCTATAAATTAAGAAAAGTATAAATATTTAGAAATCCGTATGTATGTACGTACATTATCATTCGTGAACCGTTTCCCTTTACTCTCGTTCTCTTTCTCCATGTAACTCTACCTTCTTTGGCCGTTTCTTTTAATCGCTTACAATCCCCTCATTGGACGAGACTGCGTGTCTCATACAGTGTTTTTATGTCTTTGAATCGAGAAATTCTCCCGCTACAGATGCATTTCCTTGAATCGAGAAGCCATTGACTTGTTCTTTCCTTTTCCCTCTCGTACTTTCACTTCTTGTTCGTGATGTACGGGTTTCATGAGTCACGCTGCGACCGTGATCTTCCGTGCACGAATCCCTTTTGGGAAGCACTTAAAAATTCACCGCAACGATCGGCAGGGGAATCTGAGAAATAAGTTAGAGGTTGCGACTTGCTGCAGAACTAGCATGTATGAAAAGTGTTTCAAAGCTATTCTTTTAACTAGCATACGTATTGCATAAGTACAAAATCTGAAGGATAGACGAATAATTATCATTTTCGTCTCAGAAACAGGTCCGAAAATCGATATTTTAGCGATATTACTCTTCTGTTTAAAATTCTTAAGTTGAAACTCGATCGACAATCCGAAAGATGTTTAAAATATTAGAGGATTGAAAGTATAGCTTTTAGAGAAATTTTGTCGGCTTTCATTGCTATTTATTTCTGAATTATTTTAGGAGATTAATAACAATTCTAGCACTTAACTTACCTTGGTATAAAGGAATGGTCTTCGATTTATTAGAATAGCAGTCTTATCACAGTAAGTCATCAGTTATTACAGTTAATTTTTATAGGGGGTGTATTTTAAAAAGAAAAGTCGTTTTGTTGAATTTTAAGGAAAAGTTTGCGTTTTAGTTGAATTGTATAAACAAGAATTGTATTGTATAAGTGAGAGACAAACTAGAACTGAAGAATTAAATTCTTGAACCGAAACCGAAANCAGATCAGGAAAGTCAGCAAGGTCTCAGGGGAAACCTGCATTCTTATATAAACCCGATCGTATTTCAATGGCCGAGCTATTCGATATTCTCTTGGTAAAAGGGACTAAGTTAAGTTTATTACTTTCCTAACCATGACTGTGCTAGATTTGCAATTGTAATACGTATCTGGTTCTTCTAAGAATGCACTTTTTCTCCGAGTCCTTGCTGGGTTTCCTGAACTGACTAAGCGTAACTCTCGTTGAAGTCTTCTGTACGGCTTAAGGAGTACTATAAACGTGTTAAACTTCCCCTCTAACAGGCATTACACGGATTACTTTTCTATACATTTAAATGGAAACGAGCTAGAAGGCGCACTTGGAGATGGTCGAAAAGAACTGAATCCATCACCATGGTAACCACCGTTTGTAGGCTATCCTCGTCCTTTTCTTTATACTCTTCCATAGGGAATTTCTCCAGTGTCCCTTAGAGAACAGTGATATCGACCCAAGGGAGATTTTGAAATCTTTAGCGCAGTGGCTGCTAAGCTACAACGATCAGCGTCCTCCTCGCCTTAATCTTAATCTTAATCTTAATGCTACCCTAATCCCAGATAAAACGTACACATTTTGAAACCTGAAAATATGAGTAATTTAATGCAATACGAATGCTAAGCAGTGTGATCATATGCTCATTTATAAGCAATTCAAATACTTAAATTGTATAATCTGATATTTGCCTAACCTGAGTTACGTATTAAAGTATGTAATCAGGGTTGAAATTTTAGAGCCCTGTAGCAAGGTCTCGCTGAAAGCGCCCATAAGACATTAAATACAGGCCCCCGATGTATCTGTCGCACTCCAAAGGGGGTGTGGCCCATTTTTGGGAGCCGTAATTTGATTTAGCTGTTGCCTCACAACGCCTGCTGCACATGCACCTTAAGAAGTTGTTGATAAGCTCGAGGATCTCGATTTTACGTATTCTATCAGACACTCGCTGGAATGGAAACCAAAGGACGGCTGCAATATTTCTTCCACTCTATTACTTCTGTACACAGAACATTTACATCGGTATGAGCATCCATTTAAGGCGGTCGTCATTCTATTGTTTGCCTCAGTATTCCAACTTCATCTGACGACTCTATCTCGGGTAGGATCGAATTTTTCGCCGCGGCAACTTTCTACTAATCTTTCGAGAGCGCGCGTTCTTTCGGCCTTTGGAAAGGTCGAATTCGCGTCATGGAAGTAATAAATTTGCCCTTCTCTCGACACACGTACTTTACAAAATGAAAACGCCGAATTGCTAAGATTTGGATTCCTTGGAGCATGTGCTGTTTGGTATCAAAAGTAAAGCGTTGTCATCGACTAGCATTCTATTGTCCTTCGAAGAAAGACAAGGTCAAGCACTTGCGAACGAAATCAGCCGACAGATGTCTACCTGGCATTCGAAAGATAGTTTCTCTCGATCCTTTCTCTAAAGAAAGGAAAAAGGGAAGCCTTATATGATTTAAATGACATTTTGGTGCTACTTAGTGATTGGATACCCCAAGACGGCAACATGTCGAAGTGTGGTAATAGTTTATAAAAAATTATTTGAACAGTTGAGATAATTTCGCGCATATGGGCCCTCACCGGGAATCAAACCCGGGACAGCTTCCACAGAAGGCGACAGCCTTACCCACTTGGCTGTCCGGGAGCTTATGTCAACCTTTCTCCTATGATTATTTTCAGTTAGGGAAGTTAATTTTGGTGGAAAATGGAAAATTCCCGCCAAGACAAGTGGATTGTCGAGATTCTTTAGGGTGTAATTGAAATGCCTTTAACATAGCTATCGCTCATTGAATTTCTCATTTCATTTCGTATCTCGTTTCTACCGATTCCGCTTTCGAAATTTAGCTGAAATTATTTCGAGAGGGCTTTCTTTTAGACTCATATTAACGGCAGCAGGGTCATATTCTCTGTAGAGATATTCGGCTCATTACTAACCTACGATTGAATTCGGTATTTAGTTAGCCAATTACAGCCTTTTCTTGCGTTACTTCCTGAGCACAAGGCAGCCTTGCGATGCCAGTGACTTGACAAAACACAGAAAACTGTAATCAAAATTGTAATTGGTCAGTGATACATGTTTTTTGAGTTTAATATATCTATGATTGTCCATTGACAATATCATAATAATAGTAATGATCCTGTAGGCATTTTATTGGTACTATTCGAAAGTAGAAACAGTTGAGAGACAAACTGTGATTTATTTGTACATTATATTATTACTATTAACGCCCCCGTCAAGCATGACGGGACTTAATTTAGTTTAAAAATATATCTACTATCGTATATATCTGATCCTTCTAAGCACAAAAAAATCCTGCCGTAAGATCATAATAACTCAATATATTTCTTATCATATAAATTATTTATAATATTTATTCTACTGTTTTCAAGTCATAAAAGCCTACTTTACGTAAATTCCTTATACAAATTATAAGAACTGATTATCCCCGTACACTTATATGGGATAATTCATGAAACCAACATTCAACAATGGCCTTAGTCGTCAAAGGGATGGGTTGTTTATTTCCCAAATATTTTACGAAATATCCGTGTGATTTATCAAAATTCTCGAAAGTTCGGATCTATATCAATATTTACCAACTAAAATAAGAATCTATGATAATTTTCCTTTCTTTAGCAACTTATCTCAATTCCGTAGGACCGTTGTTTCTAATTTAATTTTGTTAAAGAAACGACCTCTGCAAGTCATGAAAACGTAATTTACGCACATCTCTTATGGAAACGTATTTTGTGCTCCTGGGTTCGAACCCAGGCCTTTACAGAGATGAAAACAGTTTTCCTGGTGGTTTCAGCATTGTAGAAACACAATGCAGTTTGTTTCAGATCTCTAAGTCAAGCCGTTACTGAGATAAATAGGGGGACGGACAGACGGACAGATGGACGGACGGACATTCATTTGCTTTTTATATATTTGATGATGCAATAACGTGCGAAAATATCTAAGCTGTCGAAGCACTTTTAACGATACTAAACTACTAGTATATATTAAGAATTGAAGGGGATACTAATTCGGCGCTAAAAATGGATATTGATCATTAATGGAATTATCTTATCCTCTTATGTGCAGAGCTTCCATTGGACCCCTACTTGAGAGAAGACTTCCCCCGCCAAGGTAACCGCTATCCTTCGTCTTCCTCATCGGCAACCGCTGCGTCCTCCGCTTCCTCTTCGGCGGCAGCTTCCTCCGCCTTCTCAGCCGCCGCCTTGCAGAACCGGAGGCTCGGACTGGCCAAGAAGGACTCCTCGCCACTCATGCTCCACGCGTTCCGGAACTCCTACAACACCCCGGACTCATTCCGAAGAGGAGAAGAAGAAAAGGACAAAAAGGAGGTGGACGAAGAAGAGGAAGAAGAGAGGGCTGATGATGAGGAGGTGGGAGAGGAAGGATGGGATAGAAAACCATCCCGTCTAGGATCCAGGATCAACCACGTGGCCACTCTCATGGGAGGAGACGATGAAGAAGATGCAGCTCTTGGAGGAAGAGAAGGTGGAGGCGTGTACACTGAAGGCGGAGTTATCTACCTTCCAGAGCCACCGAAAGGTCAGTAAAAGAAAATAAACCCTTTTCCCAAGGATAGAACTGTTGCGAAAGACTTTAAATCCAATGGTTTCACTCTGAGGTGGTTTTGGAGGTTCAAACCTCTCGTTGAGAACGGAGTCAACAATATACGAGAGTATACTAGAGGTGGCCTCTCGCAATTAAGATTCCTGTCCCTTTTATTTAGATATGTACCCCGGAAGCCGCCAGTGGCGTTTGGCAGGGGGTGTCATTAATAAAAAATCTTACATTTATGAAACTATGATAGGCGAAATGGCTCTAATCCGGAAGTGGGAAACGTGCAGCCTGTTCCTGCCCTTTTGGCGGTCTTTGCGTCGCTATTTGCGTCGCTATTTGCACTAAGGCTCTTGTTTGTCTGTCAGCCATGATAATACCTTCAATTAAGATCGAAAATAAATCAACTGACCACTCTTTTAACCACTTAGCGGACGAATTCGTTTTTTACTAACAATTTCGATATTGCGCCATTTTATTCCATAGAATACGCCACTCAGGTTCCGTCCGATGGTTTTAGATTCAGATTTGTACCCCGCAAGACGCCGGTGGTGTATTGCAGAAAGTGTATTAACACCTTACCTAATCTACCCTATTAGCTTCTGTGATGCTATGCGGAAAGAACGACCTGAAGTAAGTATCTGTTTTAGCGATTATTTCCTTGCAATGCTTAATCGTCGCCCCTCGAAGATCGCGCTCGTTGTTTACCGGAGTAACAATATCTTTTACTTCGCCTGAAAATTCTGGACCGATGAGTTTTTCGAAAAGCTTTCGTTGGTATTCAGGTCTTCTCTACTGGAGCGAGTTCCACCCGAGTGATTTTATCATGGCCGTAACGCTACTGTCGAACCTGAAATCTCCACTGACAAAACGGGCTGCTCTACGTTGAACCATACCTAAATCTGAAACTGGACAGATTCTGGCTTCATCAGCTCGAATCTGCCCATTCAAAATCAGCACTCCGTTACTAACGCGAAAATGGCACTTTTCGTTCTATCTGCGAAAAAAGTCCAACCAGATAAAATCCTAAATTTTTGCATTGTTTAAACATAGGATAAAACATGCTAAATTTATTGTAACTTGTTCCTCTGTGGAATTCCCAGGTCAGTTTTTATTCGATTCCAAACTTGAGCATCCATAATAAAAAACCCGACACTAGATGGGTTAAGAAGTCAACGGGGGCACTGTAAACATGGGTAACAATGATGGGTTGGTCGGTTGAGAGGCTTCAAATCTTATAAGGTCTTTCTCGTCCAATCACAGGGCTCGTTTCCTCAAAGGATGATAAGGGATGGAAGCGCCCATTATTCCCCAACTATTTTGGGAACGCTGCTCAGGGGAGGCTCGCAGCAGACGTCAATCATGGCGTAATGTTTGACGTCACCAGCAAGCTGCTCAAGCCCTCCTGATACGGTCTCTGCCATCTAGATAGAGAGCTTGTGTTGTCTGTACGCGATCAAATTTTTCTCGAGAGCTGCACCATAAAGTCTAAAAATCACTTTCATTCCTCATAAGAAGAACATATGTATGTAGGCATACACTTGTGTAGTGTTCTTGTTATGCATTATTTCTGTTGCGATAGAGATGCATCTCGGCGCCAACCATCGTATCACAAATGTTTGCGACGTAGTTTTCAAAATTTTCTGTAGTCCTTCGTAAAATAGGAGGTGCAATTTATCGCTTCAAGGAAATAAAAAATTTTTGAGGATATTCGGTATATTTATATCTCCTAGTAAAATTTAGAAGCGCATAAAAATGCAGAAATGATGATAAATTGTTCTCAAAAAAAGGATGAGTTTACCGAGGACGAAAATTTAAAGACGAACGTAAAATTTCTCGATGGAAATATATAACAATACGGGGTTATAATTCGTAGTATACACTTACGGATTTATTTATGGAGAGATGGATCCTTTACTTGCAGGATTAGCTGCATAGCTACTGGTTGTATTTTTTGATCATTCGATTCAATATCCTTGCACGTGGAGAAACAACACTGAGAAAATCAGGAACGTCTTCCGTCTCAGCTCTGAGATAAACCCTCTGTTGAATTCTTTCCAACTATACATAATAAATGTAAATGTATTGTCCTAGGGGCGTGTCCTTTGGAATATGGCACAACCAACAAACTAAGACTCTGCGGTAAAATAATAAAACAAAATATAACGAAACAAAATTATTTTGACAAGCAAATGAAAACAGCTCGCGTTTAAGGATAATATTTACAATTTATGTAAGAATGGCAAAATGTTTGATACTAATTTAATTATATAGGTGTATACTAGGTAATATATGCAACCGATTTCCTACATAGAATAAAATTTTTATCCAGAAATTATAACAATTTAAATTTATACAAATGTTTCGAGTTAATCACATTTTCAGGATTTTTTCCACATTTGTAGGCCATAGTTTGTAGTAGGTAGCTGGTATACATTAGTTCTACACTTCGGAATTTAAAATCGTCTTCTGGCTCCGACAAGTCTGCCAGGATCTAATTATTTATTCGTACAAACGTTTTATAGTATCATACTGTTCGTATAAACACCCATACTATTATCTTGAATAAGATATGGCATTTATTTTGAAATTTAAACGATGGAATCCTCTATGTGTAGCAAGTTGTTAGTGAAAGTTAAAGTTTTGATGAGTCATGGCATACTATAAAATCGGATCACTACGTTCTCGGATGGCCAGTCTTTCTCATTGCTGTACTGACGTTCTCTGCTTACGATATGCCCAAGCTCCTGGCTTATTGTGAAGCTGAATGTATGAAAGATAATTGCGCTTTTGTTTGACGTAATTGACGTCAGATGCCTTCCTTGATCCAAATGCGCGCGTATGGGTTCGGTTGTACAACATCTCGCAGAGGTGGATCAGCTACGCATCGCGTGTCCGATATCATCGCTAAGGGAAGCGTCGTCGAGTGATTAGATAACTCTTAGGACACACGCTTTGTCTATATGACAGAAAAATCCCGAAATATAATGTTGGCCAATGCGCATTTACGACAGTGACGACTTTGTCGATGTAGCGAATCGCTTGAAATTGAACGTGTTACTTTTAATATTTGTATGGAATACACTGATGTATGGAAGTGAAAGTTGGACTATGGACAAATTAGAAAGGAGTAGACTTGAAGCTGCTGAAATGTGGATATGGCGGAAGATGACAAGAAGAAGGTGGATGGAAAGAAAAACAAATCTGGAAGTTTTAAGGGAAGTAAAAGAAGAAAGAAGATTACTAACAGAAATGGAAAAGAGGAAAATAAAATTTATTGGAAATGTCATCATACACAACGCATTTATTACTAGCATTCTTGAAGGGAAAGTGCTAGGAAAGAAAGGAAGAGGACGGCCTAGGAAAAAGTATTTGGACGAGATTCAGAAGAGGATAGGATGCAGCAACTACAATGTATGTGGCGTTGAAGCAAACAGCAAGTGGCAGAGAAGAGTGGTTACATCGACAAGGCACCAGCCTTTAGATATATGATGACTTTTAATACAGGACTACCCTTAGAGGAAATTGAGACCGAAAATTATCTCCTTTTATCTAATCTATCGTAAGCGATATTGCATTGTAACATAATGAATAAAATGTGAAAATGGAATGAAAGCTTTAGTAGAGGTGAGGGTTTACAACAGCAAAAAAATCAAACGCGGATATGTAAAAAAACGTGCGCAATCCTACAAATAGTAGCAGCTTAAAACGAAGGAAAACTGCGAATAGTAAAATCAAATCGCGTAAGCAAAACATTAAATTAAATTAAAATTAATGGATACCCTAAAACACTCATTTAATTCACCTCATAAAAGAAATCAGTAAACAATAAAGACTCAAGAAATAGGGGCATCAAAAGGACCAGGACTGAAACCTGGAATCTTCCTCACAAAAGCGTAAGAAATCTATTTACAGTGGTTTCTTAGTTAACGACGGTAATCCCTTCCAAGGTTGTTGTCGTTAACCAAAACCGTCGTAATCCAAGGCGCGATTTTCCACAACCATATTATTTGTCAAATATGCTGATAAAACTCAATAAAATGTCATTAAAATGTGGTACATATAATTTATTCATTTGTATTTGCAACAAAAATACATCATTAATAAAATGATTAATCATAAAAGAATTTTGTAATTGTCAATCTTCACCAGAAGGCGTCGTGAACCAAAGACTGCGTCGTTACCCGAGAAAATTTTTGGCCGGACAATTACTTGGCTGTAAGATTCGCAATTTCTAAATTTTGCCTTGTTATTTACTTTTCATATCGAATTTAATTTAAAATATTGTATGAAATCACTCAGCTTGAAATTTTAATCTAAATCCTGCATATTTATTCCATCACTCTCTTGGAACTACCTGGGCAGGCAGGTATATTCTCATAAAAAAATCAGCATTTACCCGTGCGTCATGCATGACGAAAAAACATTTGAATTATGATTTCCAGTCATGTTTAAGGATTAGGGCGTTCGTCGCATCCTGTTTTCGAAATTACGTGTTGAAGTTCTACCAAAAACAGGGATTGTACATGTATGTACACATGGGAGCCCGACAAGGTTGCATAAAGTTTAGGATACATAGTGCTACAAGTTGTATGCTGTGCAGGATATATAAGTTCAAGAATGACGTGGTGTTTTCTCGGCGTAGATGGTGCAGGAAATTCTCTCAGGTTGTCAACCGGGTCGCAGCTTCGAAGTCCATCGACATTTGGGCACGTTCCTCTAGTACCAGTGTCTGGTGCCAGATGGCACCCGAAAGAATTTCCAATACGTTTTTTTATAAATACTTAATTGGTCGAAACGCCTGAAGAAACAGACAACGTCGTTTTTAAATTAAATTAACATTATCATATTCAATTTAAAAGTTCTCTTTATTTTAATTTTGATGTTACTTAATATTGAGGATAATATTATTTATGAAAATATTTTTCTTGTAAACATTGTTTGTATGTATTTCAATTAAAAATTTTGGCCATACGCAATTTTTACATTGCAAACTTTTATACGTAAGTTTTTGGAAATCGGTGTTTTCCTTCAGGTGCGTACTACGATGTTCGCAGAATAAACGCGTGTATCACTCCGCAACTCAGTATATTTTTCTCTCTGCATACTATGTTTACAGAAAAAATATCTCGTTTACATTCA
>KZ308317.1:635416-648182 GCA_000376725.2 Ladona fulva
GATAAGTTTGTCACTACGGATCTCGGGGAGGAGATAGTTGATTTTCTCATCCCAGCTAGTAACGCACGTAATCTTCGAAAGAAAACGAAAAAGCGATACAGGGAAATAGTCGCCAGGACGGATAAATATTTTTGGTCATTTTTCCCGCGAAGTATCAGAGAAGCTAATAGCTATCCAGGGTAGTTAGGGTTATAGGTGTTTTACACCCCCTGCCACGCGCCATTGGCGGTTTGCAGGGCTTAAATGTAAATGTAAAATGAAGTTTGTAAATGTATTGCTCAGCGCGATGTGTCCTGAATTTTTGAAGAACTCCGTTGGTTTGATTGCTTACTGCGGTTTAAAAATACATGATTCATGGAATACTCCCAAGGGAAAGTTATATCTCTTCAACTAAAAATATACCACTATTACCTTTTTCTTTCCCCCTTGCGCAATCCAACAAGTAAACTGACGATCGTGAAAGGAATATCATAACTTTTATTTACTTCGAAAATGGCTCAGTTGTTTGAAAAATAAAGAGAAGAGATTTCGTAGAAGTAGGAAACATATTTACTTCCTTACGTACTCTCTCACTGGAACATATTTAATGGAGAATTACTTGTGTAAACGAGAGAATAAGTTGTAGAATTGTAATGAAGGAAATGACACAAATGACATAGAATGACAAAAAATATTAAGATCTGTCGATTCTGGAACAGCGTAAGAAGTTAAGGGACGACAGAAAATCTGGGAAAAGTAGGAAGAGAGAGGGAACAGGAAAATTCTTCAAGGGCAGAGGGAACTTTAAGAAATGGCATTTTTTAAACGATCTAACTCCTTGCGGAAAAATAGCGATGACAGCATTGATTCTAAAGAACTTCCTGGCTATAGAAATTTTTAGAAATAAATCCTCGATTTTAAATAACGAATGATCGCATGGCGTGATGTTTTAGATTTTCCCAATCGTTAAACTTACGGTTTTATAAGGAAAGGATGGTAAGGCGAGGAATTTTAAGGATTCTTATTTTAAGGATTCTTAATCCCAGTCAATTCGTAATATTTTTAAATATTGATCGCTGAATCTTGAGAGGTAGCTAAAATGTCATTAAAATCAGAAAAAATGTCGCTAAATAGATATTGAAAAAAATATAAAATTCCTTCTAAAAATAGACAATATAAACATAAATTATACAAATTATTTCTGTATAATACGAATATTTAGCCTTTTATCGACTAAAAATAATGCCAATTTGATTTTAAGTTAAATGTTTTATGTTTAGAGCGGGTAGATGAAGGTCTATATTACAGAATATGCTACGAGTGCGAAATGACGCTAAAACAGCATAAAAATCGCTAAAGAAAGGAGAATGTCTCTAAATCTGGCTATGACGTCGCTATATAGAGAATTAAGTTTCTAATCTAAGTTCGTCGTATTATTATGATGTTATGTAAACACAAAATGTAAAATTAGACTTGAGTTTCAGCTTTAATTTTGCGATTTAAATGTATTATTCAGATGTGTTAAGATGCGTTTCATACGTGTCACCTGCACGAATAACTTGAAAACTGAGTGTAATTAATATACTGAAGATGAATAGGGATCTACATAGGCTTTATACGAGTATTTTTGAAGATTTCGTTTTTTTACTTTTGGTATGTTCTTTGCTACTTTCTAAAAATTAAAGGTCTTGGTTATCAGAAGAAGGCATTAAAAATTTCAAAAATAGTAAGAATGAAATGGGGAAAATAATATTGTCTTTTGTTTGCCTTAAGTTATTAGTTATATATTATGTACTTTAAAACCTCGTGATGCGCACCCTATTCGTTTCTTTAGCAGATTTCTCGATTCAGTTTTGTTGTCGGTGAAATGTTTTATATGAGAAGGGTTGTATTTCGTTCTTTTCCCTCCAACTCTTAGGCTAGCCCGAGAATCCATTCAGTATTCTCTAGAGGAATTCCTTCTGGTAAAAATCGATAAATTCGTGCCAGAGGGGACTCGTATTAATTGGCAGGTGGAGAACTTGAATCCCAGGTCCTTCTGTGTTTACTACCCTTATATCACTGTCTTTAAATCAATAAATGACACGACAGCTAACTTTCATTGTCAAGCCGAGGTTGTGATTGATTTATCCATTTATATTTTTAAAAGCTTTGCAATTGTTGCAATGTGAAAACTTTCTTTCTCTTCTGCAATATGGCTTTCCACGAAATAACGCCTGAGCATATCGATTTCACGTTTTAAAATATTTATCTCAGGGAAAGATTCTTTTAGACCTCTGTACATTATATATGAATATCGGCCGATATTTTAAGCAATTCGATCTGTTAATAACATAGGTAAAAGCCTACATAGAAGTTTTTATAATGATTTAAATCGTTATTTGTATTTTTAAGGAATGTGAGTGAATCCAAGCGCTCTGAATATAGAGGTCCTCTGATATCGTTCTTTGAATCTCAATGCAAATTTATTAGAATGGATGTAGAGTATTTTAAATTCAAGGATTTAAAATTTGTCTGAAGTCCCTTTCTTTTCTTCTTCAATATTCGAATATGTTCCAAAACTATGAGCCAAATTCATATTAGACTTGTTAAGATATTCCTAGATTCGCTTTGATTTTGTCAGAGAAGTGTTATTTCTTAAAGGATGTAAATTTTGATGGAAGATAGTTTTTACTGTCTGAGAATAAATTTCAAGGTTCGTCCTCCTAGTTTTGAAAATCCATATGTCTATATATCAACAGATATGTAGACGTACGTACATTTATTCATTTCCATGTTTCTACATGTATTTCTCCATGTATAATATGCCATGTAAAAAACTTTTAAGAAGAAATCAGAGAAGACCAGTCCTTGAAAAAATGGTTAAGTTGGAAAGATCAGCCCCAAATATGGCCGTAAATTTCCATCGAAAAGTGATAAATTTGTTATCGATCATTCCTCGTGAGTCGTGCGGCGATGCTTAAAGAACTCTACTTTCCGTTCACTTACATAGAAGTGTTATAATGACACGCTCTGTACAGCCCCCGAACTCGTCTCCGAGAGAAGCTAATCTGAATGGCTCATATAAAGCACTTGAGAACGGGTTCCACCTCATGAAGATATGCTGCGTTAACGAGCCCCGGTCACAAGTAATGGGCGTTATATCAACTACCTATTCATTAAGGCGTGGGTGCATCATTTACGTACATGCAGATTTCCCGATTGGGATACCGAGAGTGTTTGCGAGCGTTTCTTTAAGCCGGGAAAGAGGCAATGTTCTTCACCTGCGCACCACCCCGCCCATAAGGACACGTCACCCCTTCTCGAGATCGATGTTCTTTATGAAGAGAGGCCCGCCCACGTTGATTGACGGTCCCGTTCCGTTCTTTTATTTTCTCCCCGGAAAATGCCACCCAAATAAACTCCGCTCGGGTTGATTGAGTTTGGAAATTATGACGCCCCGTAGTCGCCATGTTATTAGCGGGAGGGGGTGTTTTCCGATGTTCATTTTGATTTTGGGATCGTTACTGTTCCGTGAGTCTCACTCGTTATGAATTTTGCCACCAGCGCTGAGTGACGAATGCATCGCGTACGCGAATTTAAGTACTTACTTAATGCGGATAAAATTGCATGCGAGAGGATGACGTGTCATGTTTTTTAACCTTCCGGAACTATACCGTTATTTAGAAAAATTCAGTGAAGGGTACGCGTGAAGGACGATCGATTTTGTCACGTTGCGTTAAACCGCTGCCCATTTTAGAGTTTCACTTTCACCTCATTCTCACTTTTCCTCTGCATAAATTCAGATAAACGTTATGTATTTCCGTAATTGCTCTGTTTAATTTTCTTTCAGCTTCATATTAAACAATTAATATAAATTCGTCATCGTTACAAAACCAGGTATATCCCGCGTAAGGAGTCATAAAATGATTTTCAAGGTAATACCGTACTGTTTTCCTATTAGGAACTTCCCAGAATCAGACGCTGCGCTATATTTAGCTGTTAACGTACGTTTCATTTTCTAAGGACAATTATTGAAAGGCTGAGTGATTATATACGATTTTTAATCAGTGTAGTTGTCGCTATTTGTCCCAAGATTCAAAGTATTTTTTCCGAAATTTTTTGCGTCTAGTTGACCAAAATCATATTTTGTGAACATGGATTTTTGTGAATATATTTTATTATATATATTATTATTATATGTACACATCATTTGTTTACGCACAAAATATGCGTATACACATAAAAACACTTCAAAAGTAGGGGAATTTCTTACTGACATTTTTGTTTTTCCTTTAATTTTCTATCTAGAAATCGAAAATTAATTATACAAAATTTCGAAATCAGTCTGTGGCGAATCTTACCTATATTATTTCATTTTATGTCATAAACAACATTGAAATAAAGTAATGGCATAACAGTTTTTCTTCTTGGTTAAGCTTTAGAGTTCTAATTCTGTTTTACCGTACCTCGAGAATATACTTTCAAAATTTTCAGTCCAANAAAATCCGAGGTGAGAAAAAATGAGAAAAAGTGTATCTACAGGCGGAACATTGAAACTATATTTGTATTAGATTAGGGGAACAATTGCCAGTTAAACTCAACTTAGGTCTATCTTAGGTTGCTTATTATTTCATTCATATATTCTTGGAACTTTTTCTAATAGGAAAATTCGAACAATTTCTTTTTCACTATACGAGTATATACTAACCAAAATTCGGCATTAGATGTTTGCTGATCTCAGAAGAATTGTGTTCTCGCCAATGTTTCACCTTCCATCGATTTCTATTTCAAACCTTGGAATTTGCTGATTCGATATGTTTCAATGCCTCCCTTTCCTTCTCCGTCAACGAATTCTTCCAGATGTATATGTTTTGTATATTTATAAGGCATGCAATTAAAAACTGACAATTATGATCGTCCTAATAACAAGAGCATTTGCGTAAATTAATCTCAATCTGCTGAAAATCTTTACGGCGTGCATTCTTAAGTTGTTTGCGGCAGTGGTTGAATTAGTGAAAAATCCCCCATAGGTAATTTGAGAACAGTTGTTAAACTCTCATGAGATATATTTTTCGGTTTGGAAAAATTCGATCGATTGTCCACGATTTGACTTTTCTCCTTTTTTCTCGATTCATTCCTTATTTTCTATAGAAATTGCTATCGATGATTTTTAATTTTATAGTCAAAACCAAAAGAATAAAAGAACGTTCGAATGTGTAGTCATGTTGACAGTGAATCATTGTTCATACATTACAGTCACGATTTTATTGACAAAATATGATTACTGATATGTTTTATATACACATATATGTATACATATATATGACAAGGAACAATTTCTGGCATTCTGTATAGTGAATTAATTTGTATATATTACCTGTTATGATACCTTTTATTGACAATGATGTTTCTGCCATGTATTACAAACTTTAAAATCTTCTATTCAATTTGTACCACTTATGCTACAATCTATCCTTCATCACTCTTTCCTATATGTTTCGCAGGTTTTGCACATCCCCCTTCTCTTCGTGGCTGTTTTCCTGCAGTGGAGATACTTTTTCTGCGCATAAAATATTACAGTTTTTTTTACTCCTCTAAGAAAACACTTCATTTCCTTCTTTTCTTTTCTATCGCTTCTTTTCTCTCACTTAATGACAAGAGTTAAATGGAAGATGGGACTCTTTAGTCCCAATTTCGCCCAATTAAGACGTTTATTATATTATTATTATTAATATCGTAGTAATACGACGCAGTACATGGCACTCACTGGTGACTACAACACCATAGAAACTGCCGCAATATGGCCCAATATTATAAAGCCTTTTTTAAGAGGTAAATTGAAGTGAAATTAATATCTTACATATATGATGTATTAGCATGAATATTAACAATAATATTTATAAAATGAAATTAGTATGCGACGGCTGGACTTCGTTGAACGCTATACTAAGATGTAAGGAAACAAAACTTTGTATGTTCCACCGTAGGGATTTATTATTTCGACCGGTTTCGACCATAGGCGGTCTGAATCACCCCCTTGCAGATGACCCTCTGTAGTCGAAACCGGTCGAAATAATAATCCCCTACGGTGAAACTTACAAAGTTTTGTTTATCATCTTAAGAATTTTCTTTTTATCTCTAACAAACCATTGTAATATTTTGCCCAAAAGTGGATGTTAGTTAATATCTATTTTAGGCATACATTATAATACCAAGCCTCAGTCTCTAGGAAGGGGAAATAATGCAGAACAATTTTTCTCTTCGCTAGATTCGAAACCGGAGCCTTCCTATTGTAGGAAGGTATTATTCTTACACCGCCGAATTTGGTAACATCACATCATATCCTGCGAGGCATTTCAATTTTATCATGACTAGACATTTTATGCATAAGTAATTACTTTCTGTGAGTCAGAGCTGCGTCTCATTGTGTATCCCTCATTGTTTGAAGTGCTTTCATATAATTTGAAGAGCTATCGAATAAAAAATAAGAAAGCCACTCGGTGAGAAAGTTCCTTCCGCAGTGTGGATCGATGAGCGCCAGAGAGTTTTCTTCGGGACAATCGATAGGTGCACGTGTCCATCGCCGTGATGGCAAGTGAATGGGAGGGAAACGGTGTCATCCGAAGAATGCCATGTGGAGTGGGGGCTTAAGACGAAAGTTTCAAAAGGACGGTGCACAATTCTATCGCAGTCGGCAATACGTAGGTCGCAGGATGTTGAACCCGATTTGCACGATGTCGTAGAACTTCGATTACAGATTGCATTGAACATGGAGGCCTCCTTTTGCTGTGAAAGCCTAATTTATATAAGTGATAGCACAAGTGACTGCGAGTTAAGTATCTCTTTAGCCACGCGAAGGTTTAGGAGGATGTTATGGTGATAGGATAGTGAGAAAGCTCATTCAGAATAAGACATATTAAGAACGATTAAGAGGACAGTGAAACTCATTGGACCCCTTATTCCGGCACGATAACTTCATACATAATATTTCGGAGGAAAGAATTCTACGTAAAAATTTAGAGACAGACCAATAATTTCGTATTCATTAGTTATGATGTTGAAATTGGTATCTATAATGGTTCGAAATATTTGATTATCATTCTCAGTTGTGTTGAGTATATGTAATTATTCAACTCATTTGTCTGATTTTTTATGAAGATTTTCTAAGAATTAATTTTAGGTTTCTGATATAGTGCTCCCCTTCCCTTTGAATTATTTTTAATTGTTATTTAAATTTGAATTATTGATATTCTACTATAAACTTTTCAAAAACCATCCGTAAATTTACCAACTTGAGATTTTTTTCATTTTCTTTTATTAATGATTGATTAATTCTTTTCTTCGAAAGAAAACGAAAAAGCGATAGTTCTCACGAGTATTTTATTTGTTTTATTACGTCGATTTCTCCTTAGTTGATTAAAGTAGGATTTATTCACCTACCAAAATCCGAGGTGAGAAAAAATGAGAAAAAGTGTATCTACAGGCGGAACATTGAAACTATATTTGTATTAGATTAGGGGAACAATTGCCAGTTAAACTCAACTTAGGCCTATCTTAGGTTGCTTATTATTTCATTCATATATTCTTGGAACTTTTTCTAATAGGAAAATTCGAACAATTTCACCAATCAAACAAAATCTGGTTCGCATCAATTAGCTAATTTTCTTAAGACGTTCGGCTGATGCTGGAGAGTTTCTCTACGTCAGATCAGAAAAGTCAGCAAGGTCTCAGGGGAAACCTGCATTCTTATATAAACCCGATCGTATTTCAATGGCCGAGCTATTCGATATTCTCTTGGTAAAAGGGACTAAGTTAAGTTTATTACTTTCCTAACCATGACTGTGCTAGATTTGCAATTGTAATACGTATCTGGTTCTTCTAAGAATGCACTTTTTCTCCGAGTCCTTGCTGGGTTTCCTGAACTGACTAAGCGTAACTCTCGTTGAAGTCTTCTGTACGGCTTAAGGAGTACTATAAAATCTCTATTGCCGTGTTAAACTTCCCCTCTAACAGGCATTACACGGATTACTTTTCTATACATTTAAATGGAAACGAGCTAGAAGGCGCACTTGGAGATGGTCGAAAAGAACTGAATCCATCACCATGGTAACCACCGTTTGTAGGCTATCCTCGTCCTTTTCTTTATACTCTTCCATAGGGAATTTCTCCAGTGTCCCTTAGAGAACAGTGATATCGACCCAAGAACATTTTCCCTTCCTTCGAAGGGAAGGTAGTAGAAGGAAGAAAGAGGGAAGATAAATAGAAAGATCGGGAACGTCGGAGAGAGAAAGAACACAAAGCGATTGTAGAGGGGACTCGAAGAAGTCAAAACCCACCGTCGGATAAAGACGGAGGACGAAGACGAATCTTCGAGAACGAAATGCGCCGCCACAGCGGAAAGAAATGACAGACAGCGAATAAAAAAATACGACGGAGGGACTTTTTATTTTTATCGCCAGAGTGTCAGCCATTGTTCGCAACGTCCCATTGAGAATTGCGAAAACGTTTGTGAACCGCGAGAGCTTCTCTAGTGAAAAAAAGCGGAAGAGTAATTGCTCCGTTATCGCTTTCGCTCTTTTGAGTGGAGTAGGTGCGCGAAGCAATTAGAGGAATGCGAGCGCAGAGTGCCGTGACCCAGAGGAGGTTGATTGTCCTTAGAGGCGATGAATTGGCCAACGGAAACAAGGAAACGTAAGCAGATTTCTCAAATGAAGGAGAGGGAAGTGAGCGCGAGCTGAAAATTGACAAAAAATAATTTTTTATTTTCATCAATCAAAATTCGAAAAGGAAAATTTGCAGCATTTAAATCAATTCAATTTTTGCGAATTAAGCGCCTTAAAAAGTGTTTTAAACCTAAGTTTCCCCATAATAGCGTCTGTTCAATATGATAATTAGAAAAAGTACCGCGAAAGGCGATGCGTTTCGTAAAAAATTCCAACGAGCAATCAATGAGTGTTACTCGAAAGCTTGAGGACGCAAGATGGGAATCTACAGAAGATAGAAGGTTCAAACAAAGACTTAATAAGTTCAGAGAAGGTACATTCTAAGAAGATGTAGCCTATATTATGAGCCCTCCCTGTTGCTTAGGCCATTCTGATCCTGAGAGAAAAATCAGAAAAGCAGATGCTAGGCCAAGTTGTTTCAAAATACATTTTTCCGCGAACGATACGCGAAAGTAATCGATTAAGGATGGTGCATTCACTTCTTGCCACACGCGGAAAGGTGGCTTGCAGGGTACGTATGTAAATGTAGATGTAATATTAAGAGGATCGTAAAACCCAAGGATAAACAGATGTGAAAAATTGCGACTACCGTAAAGCGTTCCCAAGCAATGTGGAAGAAACGCGGCATATTATTTCAGTGGTTAGAATACCTGCCCGGAAAGTGGGAGTCTTTGGTTCGAGTACCAGTCATGTCGCTATTTTTTACATCAGTTTATCCTTGGGCTTAAAGGCGCATATCTCAATGTGCGAAGTTAATTTCCTTATCGTTTCCCTTATCGCAAAAACTACAAATTTAAAGTCAATCGTAAATTGTGTTAATAACAAATCGTAAATTTTGTCCCGATGATTGCTTTTTCCTTATACGTATACGTACATTCCTCTATTTTCGTGTCGAAGGAAGTGTGCCGATGAACTAGCTAGGATTTGGCGATACCTTATTAAATAAGGAATTTACGGCTGCGTTGTGTTCGATGCTGGAAAGCAAATACATTCTCTCCGGAATCTGTGAGTGTTTTCTTTTTCGCAAACAGTAAACAAACTCCGACTCTCAGGGAATTGGAGCTTGCTTTTACGATACTTATGACTGGTATATCACCCAGGTTTCAGAAAAACCAATTAAGCTGAGTATATTTTATCGCATCTGGTTGAACTTTACCTTCATTTTCTCTCAAAGTCACCAAGAGCTTGGTGCGCTTTAAATATAGTACTGATATTGGCTGAATAATTAGTATTTAGCTTTTTCGTATACCGCAGAAAGTGGCAGTTGTGGCAGTCGGATGAAATTCAACACATAAGACGTTCTTGAGTGTCTCTGGAAAGAAAAATGTGTGAGTGTCACCGCGAAATCTCTTTGGATTAGCGCATAATTATATTTAGGGTCATGACGCACGCTCTCTTTCCCTCCACTTTCTCTTTTCTCTCTTCTCTTCTCTTCCATACGCCAATTGATTCGTGACATAGTGGTGCTAAAGAATGAGCAGGGTAAGAGTGCCTTTCACTTAAAAAGATGTGGAAAAGTGGGTAGGAAGAGATGGAAATTAAAAAGAGCGAATAGAAGAAATTGATTAAGTAAGAGTCGTTGCTCCAACCCTTGATCAATATAACTTAATGTAATACTATTTCAATAAAAGGCGAGTGGGAGCAATATTTCTCAACTCAGAATGTATAGGGTTCAATGACAGAGGTACTTCACCTATGTGACACTTCATAGATCTTTCATGATTACGCAAAACAGCTATTATTTCATGAACTCTGTATATTACAATAAAGCTTCTAATGAAGTACAGCCAGTATTAAGATGGAATCGTTCTTAATTAAATATTTACATGTGTCAAATCAAAAATATTATTTGGACATAGAAATCCCTCAGCAGTTTTAATAATAAAATCGATGCATGAAGGCGTGACTTTGTGAAACTTCATAACATTAATGGTTAGTTCCACCTTCCCTTCTGATATAGATATACCCAGCACTTGTCATAGTGTGACCTGACGATAGTTATTACTAGCAGAAACCGGTTGCCAATAAACAATTTCTGTGAAACTTTAGCATAGTTATTTTAACCATTAATATCAAAGTTTTAAAAATGTCGTAATATTAGAGTATTCATATTCCAGAGCTCCTTTTAAAAATGCAAAATTTTTGTTTTTTCTATGGATTGGTCTGAAAATATTCTAGTATAAATCGTATGAATTGTCCCATTAACCATCAGTATACTTATTTTAGTAGATATTTTCTGCCTGGTTATAAGAAGTAGCTAATGCCTCCACTAGTGCTAAGGTAACGAGTGGACTGGGAGACGAACGTTGCTGTTTCCTAAAATGTATGAACTCATCATTACGTGTGCATTAAGTCATCATCCCGAAGGCTGAATGAACCCTGAGCCCTCTACCATAAGCTATCAAAAGATTTTAGAGGTAATGAGGCTTACCAGGTCTGATATTTCAGCGTCAGTTGGTTTATCCTTGCTTTCTCCTCTGAGGAAAAATGCTAAACGTGGAAATAATCCTCGTTAAGCATTATAATGACCCTATGAGTTACACTGTTCGTACCTCAGTCAGGGTTTACCAAGATTAGTTCAGCAACAACCATATCTCAGTATACAAGTAAATGAAATTTACAGTTTCTCTATCTTGTCTCAGAAGACAAATGAAGAAATCTCCGTTCATTATGGCAACATCATTGTATAAATTGGACTTTAATAGATGACTGTTCTAGCGGATTTCAGTAAAAGTTGGAACTGGGAAAGAATAGATTGAAAAGGAAGAAAGTGGTGCGAAAATACGAGGAGAGAGGGAAGTGGAGAAGCGTAAGAGCCATAGAAAGATGCCAATGAGGTGACTTACCTCCTTAGTGATGATATCACGTTAGAAATTGACATGACCGTGCAATGGCCTCTTCTCAGCGCCGCCTTAACGGCAGGGAATACGAATGGAAAAGAACAATAAGGGGGCGAAAAACAAGCGGTGACGTAGCACGAAAAATAAACACGGAACCCTTTATTCTTCTCCCAATCCTTCCCCTATTCACACATCATTGTTCAATTAAAAATAGAGATTCCGTAATTCAGCGGAATATTAATGTTTGATGACTAATCTGAGTGAGAGTTACACTCAGTTTGGGAAGACGCGTTCGGAATAAGAAGAGAAATTCGGATTGGATTCCAATACATTTCCTCGTTTCATCGGTGTATTAGCTATATTAATTGAAAAGTTCATTATTATTACTGTTACATTCAAGAGTGAGAAAAGGGATGTACGCACTTCTTCGAAAAAAATTCAGAGAGACGGATTTACGTTTCCCTTTTAATTTTGAAGCGAAAAGCTAAATACCTAATCATTCTCTTTCACTTTTAACACGAAATAATTTTCTTTAGAAAATTTTTGGAGTTTCATAAATAGAAAGTTAAACATTTGTATGCCCAAATGTTTCTATATTATTTTTACCTAAGGTATATGTGCTCAAGAAAAAGGAGTCCTCGTGTTTTCGTATCTTTTTGTTTGTAAATAATCAGTATTATGTTACTTTTGATTGGAGTGTATAATGCAAGATTCTTAACTCCCTACGTTTTCTGGAAGATTCCAATTCAAAGCATTAAAAATGAGCTAAAATTAATTGATAAAATTAAAATTGAAATAAATTATACAATAAAATATAATAACAATCAGAATTTAAAACAATTTTAACATTAATTTTATAATCTCTTTGTTGATGAGAGTAAAGAGAAAGATTTGAGGTTTATTTTATCGAGTTCTCACGAGTATTTTATTTGTTTTATTACGTCGATTTCTCCTTAGTTGATTAAAGTAGGATTTATTCACCTACCAAAATCCGAGGTGAGAAAAAATGAGAAAAAGTGTATCTACAGGCGGAACATTGAAACTATATTTGTATTAGATTAGGGGAACAATTGCCAGTTAAACTCAACTTAGGCCTATCTTAGGTTGCTTATTATTTCATTCATATATTCTTGGAACTTTTTCTAATAGGAAAATTCGAACAATTTCTTTTTCACTATACGAGTATATACTAACCAAAATTCGGCATTAGA
Organism: Ladona fulva; assembly: GCA_000376725.2. NCBI lineage: Eukaryota > Metazoa > Arthropoda > Insecta > Odonata > Libellulidae > Ladona > Ladona fulva. Next base: position 648,152 of record KZ308317.1, read on the forward strand.
TGTTTGCTGATCTCAGAAGAATTGTGTTCTC
>KZ308317.1:666725-722239 GCA_000376725.2 Ladona fulva
ATAATTACTATTTTTTAGACAGTTTCATCGGTACCATAAAGAAACTAAATTTTACGGTAATGAATATGTAAATATGAAATGGAAAATATTTATATTAATGAATTATATTTTAATTATAATAAAATATATTTGAATTGAGTTCATATCGATTTATAAGGATTTAGATTTTTATTCTTTTCCACGCAAAGGAAGTGATAAATTGATAACATCGGTAGTTCAGTAGATTTTTATCACTTCTGGTAGAGAGTTCTTACTTTAATGTTTTAGACTAATTAAAAAACTTATCGCTGTGGCTTACTTTCTTCATTCCATTTTCAGAAACGTATTGCGAAGTTTTTAATAAAATCTCTATATATTAACACAATCTCTATATATTTCGTCAATTTAAACCAGGTTGCAAGGCATAATTTTTATCCATTGCTAATAATGAAAGCATTTGTGTGTGTTTTCGTTTTTCGGTGATTGTTTTGTCCCGTGAATTTATGTCCGAGATTCGCCTTCTCCCCACGCACATATTTAGCTTCCCCTTCCACTCCTCTCTTCACGTATGCAGCATTCTCTTCCTATAACTCATCCCTTTTACGTGATGTGGTCGGCAAGAGCATGAAAGCGCTTCGGTATTAATACTTCTCCTCTTGTTAACTGCGCCATCTATATAGGCCTCCCTCTGCGACGATAATGCCCCGAACACCCTGACATCACCAGATGTCCCGCACATTCCTCCGCCTCCTCTCTCCAGCTTCTCCATGTCTTTCTCTTTCCCTTTCTGCCCTCACCACTTCTCCTAAACCATCCGTTTCTCGGGTTATTCACATTGCCCATCATGTCTAACATAAGATTATTTTTTCTCACCATTCGATTTCCTTTGCCTGGCGCGAAGCCTTGGTGATGTCATTTAGTTCGAAGGTTGCTCTTCCTATTTGATTACAAACGACAGAAAAAGAACCTATCCTGAGTTCATCGTTATTTCTTTCACTAGTCGGAAACGGACGATAGCTCTTACATTTGGTGTCAGAATAAGTGGAAAATTGCTTTGAGATTCTTCTCGAATGAGCAATTGCGATGACCCTTTAAAAAGTTCAATCCGAGTTCTTGATGGAAAAGTGGGGTATTTCTAGGAGCGCATCCAGAGTTTTTCTTGGATAGCGTAACTTAAATTAAAGGGAATTTGGTTCCGAATAAAATTGTAAAAACTTTGGTGGGGGGGGCATAAGACCTTCAGCCACCCCCCTGGGCATTTCCAAAGTCTTCTAGTATCCATTCGGTCGTCTCTCATATTTTCTGCGTTTCAGCACTTAGGGTTATTTCTGTCTTTCTTTGCCATACGTTTGTTTGATACATTGAATTCATACAATTTGAAGTTAATGGGGTCTGATTCATCTAGATCCTAGGTCATAGAGGGGCTTCGACAACTTAGGTCATTTCGCACATGGACCCCCACCGAGAATCGAACCCGGGTTCGCTTTCACCGAAGTCGAACGCGTTGCCTACTTGGCTTTAAGCCCGATAAGCTTTCATAGTTCATAAAATTATTTAATTTTTATTTCAAATGGGCCGTACAAACCAAAATAATGCGCTATAAACTATAGCGATAAGCTATATTTCATAGGCTCTCAAGAATTTAGCAGTTGGTTATGTGATGTACGTAGGTATGTTTATTTATTTGTAAATATGTAAAGCGAGTAGAAACTTCATTTTTAATTCATTCTCTGGAACCAATGGGCTCCTTATGATCATGTAATGCGCCATAGGTTGGCCACGACTGATCTATGTTGACATTTTCAAATGAAATATCAAAACGTTCAACTTCTTGCTTTTCGCGCCAATCGCTGTGATACGAGTTCGGCTCTCGTAACATTTACGAATGTTTTTGTATCGCTAAGCGTTTTAGCAGAGGATCATGCATAATTTCCGTCGAGATTAAACCATTGGAAACAAAAAAACGGCGATTGCGAAGCGGAGAATGTAGACAAGCCTGCAAGAGACTATTTTTTCTGTGATGACGGAGTCGCTCATAAAAAAACAGTCCTCCCTTCAGTATGCATCCGGAGACTTTCTGGCGTCATGCCCTCTCCTAAGTATATCCGATTCTCCAGTTTCTCTCTCTCTCTCTCTCCATCCCTTTCTCTGGAAGAAACTCCTTTTTAGATGAACTCCGCGGAATGGAAGGTTAATCCCAAGCCATGATGCGCTTTGCTCACGTGGGCTCACGTTTTCAGTCTCTCCTTTCATCCAGCCGTAGAAATTCATTCAAGATGAATTGCAGATATTTAACGTAGATGGGCTTTCCTAGCATACTTTTGCAACCACCTAACTTTCATCGTTGAAACTTCCGCAATTACGAGGAATAGAATAGCAATGGACGAAATTCCTCCTTTATCAACTTAACTTTCACAAGGTAAGTTTTTGAAGAAGTTTGATTTTAGTTGCACAACAGCTGGAAAAGTTATCTTTACATTTTCAAGGATTATGATTATGTATTGCAGAAAGTATTCGAAATAGATCTATGAATGTGTTCTGTTACAATCTATGATTGGTCGGTATTATGCCACCCGTATTTTCATAAGAATATTTTCATAATATTTCTGGTCCTTTCAACCCAGCGCTAAATGCAAAATTGATAGCATTTAGATGGTCTGTTTATCTTCGTCAAACTTACCTTTCAATTCGATCATTATTTCATAATTGGCATCAAGATTACATTCCCTCATTCATTCGATGAATAAAGATTTCCTTACGTTGTAAGGAAAAATTATTAAGGACAAAATAATATTATAATCGAAAGAATGTCTATTAAAAGAATAGTAGTAGTGCTTATGAGGAAACGAAATCTTGTCTGAGAACGAGTACTGGAAGACATTAAAGAAGCGGAAGAAACCGCAGAAGTGCTCATGAAATACTTCCTCTGAAAGTTTTATACTCAGTCTTCGTTCATGCACCTCACATCTTTCGATTTCATGATCTTCACCCTTTCTCCGATCCTCTCTTAAACAAGTTCGAGCGGTTCTCTTCCCATCCTCTCCTGTAATATCCCCACTGTTTTATCGCCAGACCTCAACTCATATTGTGATAACTCTTTGAGTCCCTAACGAATAATAATCGATAAAGCCATTGCAAGTTGCCATTTCTATTTTAATTATGCATACTTTTCCACACAAAGTAACAACTAGTTTCGGCGTTACATAGCCATCGTAAGGTCACATAGTTAATCTAAATTCCATCCAGTGTCTGGTGGTATTTAGATTTACTGTGCGACCTGACGATGGCAATGAAACGCCGATTAAGGTCGTCAAAAAAGAGTGTAAAATTATACATACTTCCTCTCCCATATCTATTTCCTTTATCTCTACGCAGTTGGTTTCAATCGTTGTATTTTTTGACCTCTAAACAATTAAACATAAAATTGGTTCAAGGTGATAAAGACCCTTAGTCTTTCTTTTCAACAAATCTTGACGAATTATATACTTTTAAAAGTTACCCTCGAAGGAATTGTGAAAAATTTCGGATTTGTGTCCCTTTAAGATATCGCGGAGAAATATAGCGATGGCGAAAACCCCACGGTGACTTCATCACTAAACTGCGAAGAGTCGCGTTGGCTTCAGCTAGCTAAGTAAACGAAACTGAAAATAATGGAAGCAGTAAATAATACTGGACTTTCTGTTGACTAAACTTGGCTCATGCTTACGTAACCATACGTTTCTATTTCCAAACAAATCTCTTCGAATTATAATACATGCACCTACCGTCATGATTTTGATCCATTCAAAAGTTGAGATTTTACCTTTGTTGATCTTTCCAGAAAAAATCGGTGCGCATTTCGAGCCGCATCTATTTCTAAATTGTGATGGCGCGAGAGAGAATATCCAGAGATTTCGGTTTTGTTTACTCAATGAAACCTCTGACGGGTAGAGTATCGGAATTGTGGGCACAATTTCGAATCTCCCTGTATCTCTGCCATTGGCTATCCTTCCATTTCTCCATCCTCTCTTCTTCCTCCCATTCCACTATCCCCCGCGTCATCACTAAAACCGGCCTTCACTTCCATTCCCGCCCTTCGCAACATTCTGCTCCTGCGAAAGAGGTAAGCTGCTGCTGTGGAAGGAGAAGCTCGGAATCTCTCAAAAATGGTCGAAGGAGTTAAGGATTCGAACCAGCGAGTAATTTCGGTGAGAAAGACAAACAGTCGACGAAAAATACAAACGGAGGCATGTGTTCTTCTCCCGCGAAGGATGCTAATGTTTCTTTTTTCCCGTTTTTCCTTTCATTATACCTGAAAGGGATTCTTGTGAGATTCCTTCGCACAATAGCTGCGGTATGAAACAGGCATAATTCATGAAATGTCGCATAGCGACAGTGAGATTCTTATTGAAAATTTCACACGTAGTAATAGTCTCAATTTCTCCTTGACTGCGGATTTTCTATGACAGTTCTTATTAGTCCTGTTTACGAACCGCTACTGTTTTCCTCTTCTACATATTAAATGCTAAATTTACGTTTGAACAGAATCTCTTTCCAATCAGCCCAACTGCCATTAATACAAGAATTATTAGCGATTTTCTGTGGTGAAAAATACTTACTCCATTTTAAAAGTGCCTAATGGGTTTTTGTAATACATATTACGGTTTAATGAACTAAGGCCGTAGCAGTTTTTTAAGAAGTTAAAACAAACGCATATTATAGTGCGTACGTCAGTCGGATCTTCTCGGTGAAGGAAGAATATGCTATGTCGAAGAGATTAAATGTAAGTGAAAGGTGAAGCAAGGTCGTATCCATGTTTTATCCTTGAGTGGAGAGATACAGGATTAAACGGTAAATGCTTCCAGATCGTGCTCTGTGGTTGGCATCCTTTGAAGTTAGCATTCCTTGAAGATGAAAATTTAATATATATAGAATATTATACTTCTGTCATTCTTTTGGCTTCCTAAAGCGGACAGGAAAAGCTTTGATGGCAGTAACTTAAGGATGCTCTGATTCCAAATTTGGTCCCAGTTAAACGTTGGAGCGTATTAGCTAAGTTGTTGGAGCTTTGGCGGTGTTAAACTCAAAATTGTTGTCGTATTGCTATACGTATTTTAAATAAAATACATACTATAGTATTTTTCAGAATGATCCAAAATTCATTACTCATTTCTAAGTGTTTAAAGTAAAACTTTAAGGCTATGATTTGAAGTGTGAATGAGATAAAAGAAATTACTTGACCCTTTAAGGTTTATTTCAATTAAAGTCCTTTCTTACGGCCAAAGAGTTCCCCAGATCTTACTTAAAGATCATCATTACTAGTACAATAGAAATTTGTATATCTGTCATATAAATTGTTCTTTGATTACTTATCGTGTGGATGAATACCAATGAAATAGCCGTATCAATGAAATAGTCGCATGTATGGAACATTCATTCGCATGTATGGATTTACTGAATAAATTCAGAGAAAGCATGTTCAGAGATGATGTAGCCGATATAACGCGTTAAACCATGTTACATAGGCCGTTCTGGTACTGCGAAAAAGATCAGGGAAACGTGCTAGAACGAATCGAATCAAGAACTCATTTTTTCCGCGAACGATATATACGGTTCCGTAGCTTTCTTACTGCAAAACCTGTGGCAAGTCGTCGAGACAGTACGATGTGGGTAAGAAAGTTCGTAAATAGTTCCATTAGTATGAAATTAATACAATCGTTTCACCATCCTCGATCTATATGGGTAACATATAATAGTGATCGAATGTAATCTTATAGCCTCACACGGGAATCACTCTATAGAAAATCATTGTGTTTATGCTATGTAATATTTGTCCCCGTATGGTCGAATATTCTTGTTTCTGGTAACAGTGAATGAGTTTTGAAATCACACCTTTGATAGTCAGTTGCAATATTTTATACTTTAAACTGTCAATGTAATATTATTCTTGTCAAAAACTTTGTGGAACTTAGACTCCATATACACATATATACTCCACACTACCACTTTGTTGTTAACTTACTTGCAATGAGTTAATAATTGAATTTTTCTCAACGTTTCTATTCCGTAGGGCATAGCCTGTCGACGAAATACATTTTCACAATCACTCAAACTATTTTACTCTAACTAACCAAAAAAGATATTCAGCTAAGGCTCACTTTCCTTTTAAATTAAAAAAATCAGTGAATGAAAAACCGAAAAGTAACATCTAATGATAATGATAATAAAATCAGCGTACATGTAATCGACACTTCAAAAATATTCTTGGTACAGCGGTGATCGAGTCTAAACGTCCGATCTCTCGGAAAATCTGAAACTCTCAGCATTTTAAAGAGCGAAAAGGAAGTGGTTCAACTAAGCGTCTCGCACCGCCTCGTTTCTGCGCGGCTTTCTCTTCCAGAAGCATTTGGCTCGCCTCTCTGGATACCCTCGCTCGATCACTTCGCAGCGCCTTGTGTCTGCGCGTGCTCGCGTGTCCTTGTCAAGGCTGCGCCGCGTTTTTTTAACTGCCACGCCTTTCTCTCGAAACATGCACACGCAACTTGCACCGCCTCTCGGTCCATTCCAAAGCCCATTGTGTTCTCGCCTCTGCGCGCACTCCGGGAATAAAGCCGCAGTTAAAAGTCGGGAATATCGCTAAAGAGTGGGTTTTACGCTCCCTCGTTTGTTTCTCTTCACGCTCTTTCAAAGCTTTATAGATTGAGGGAGTTAATTCGTCAGCGGTAAGGAAAACTGCGTCTTGAGGACGTAGAGCAATGTCGGCCTATCAGATAACGATTATCACATTTTACTTTTATCGTTTTAAATTGGAGTGTTTAGCTGATAAGCCATATGGTTTTCGAGCTATTTATTTTTTATGCATACGTGATTGATTACGAAAGATCAGTATTTTGCATTTGCATATTGAGCTTCGCGGAGATTTCTATTTTTCCACAGCATGCTCTTTCTGATACGGTCATCTAGTCCAGCGGTGGGGAACCTTCAGGCCACATGCGGCCTTTTTGAGGCGTTCAATACAGACTTTGCAGCACTTCTTGAAACATACGTCTGTGTTTAAGTAATTTTGTTAAGTACCAATAACCAAAGTGAAAAGAAAACATTTGACATCTTTCTTGAATTCTATAAGCGAATATATTCGTTTTCGAACACAATGTCGAAGTGAAACTACTTGAATGTAGGCAATGCGGCCTCAAGATGGTATTTTTTATGTGGCTGAACGGTATGTGCGGTCTACCGATAGGAAAAGGTTCCCCACCACTGATATTGACTAATATCTAGTCTAAATTAAAATATGCAAGTTTATACACAAATTTATAATGGTGAACTTTCGATTATTCTAGCTTATGATGTTGAGAGGGTGTACAAATAATCAGATAACACGGATAATCGAAGCCTTCCTTTTTATTTCTTAAAAATATTTACTCAAACTATTTATAATTTTTTGTTATAATATATTGTCCGCTGTTTTCGATTGTTTCGTGGACTCATTAAGAGTTTTCTTTACCCGATCTCTTTAGCAGCGATAATGTCTCTGCAGTCGTATTCCCACTGCTCCAAAGAAAATGTCTTACGTAAGACCTGCTTGCGTTAGAACGCGAGAACACTTGCATGCTTTTGCGAGTTTGAAATCTCTTTAAAAAGACTGTGGAAAATATCGTCGAAGAGTAAAAAATCATGTACAGATAATCCGCAAAACGGATACTCGGGAGTTCAGTGCAGTTTTGAATCAGTTTTTAGTTGTGAAATCAGTATGTTCATATCCTATCCTGACAGCCTCGCATGGCCTGATGATGTTTGTACGGTAGCGTAACTAGTCGCCTAAAATAAACGTGTGGAAATTACAAAATCGTGTACCCTCCTCACTTGTTAGTAGGTTTGGTAGTAGTTATGAAGTCTACCGCTCATTGTCATTCAAAGTCGATATTGCTCATTCTTTTGTTACTGGAAAATGAAGCTGATCACAGTAACCCTCTTCCGAAGTTTTCTCTAAGAAATTAATTAGAAAGCCTTATTGTCATACTATCAATCAACCCAAATATTTTTAATCTGTCATTTTCATTTCATTCCAAACAAAATCACTCGCCACTCATCATTTCGAAGAGTAGATTTAATTTTTAGGTAATTTTTCCGCAAAATCAATCGTTTTCACTCTCCTGATTGTTTCCTTTCTCTCTGTCTATTACGAGAGAATTGACTGTTTATTTCCGCATACTTCGTTGCAGCCGTATGAAATCATAAGTCGTCTCTTGGCTGCGGAGTCTATTTGAAACGTATGCAATTGTATAAAAGGCGTGGGGGATCTATAATTGGCGGCCGAGACTGCATTCGCCGCGTAATTGGCTCAAGGGACTTGTCGCTCGAGCGAAAACATTTCCCACTTAACGGATTCCCCACAGATCTCTGGCGTGTACTATCGCGTACAGGTTACGGCGCCATTCCTTTATCCGGCGAATCTTCCTTCACTTTTCCTTCGAATTCCCTTCATATTTAAAAAGAATAGAGAATGAAATGCAACGGTGCTATTTCCGTTTGCTATTTCCAGTATTTGATTTTTCATTCTGAATCTAATTCTAAATATATCATATAACGATGTCTTAATTCTAATGATGACATAAATCGACTTGGCCAATTGATGGTTACAATACTAATACAAGGGAAATCTGCAGAACCATCAAAGAAAAACTTACAAAACTCAAAGCTATTTCGCTCCCAATGAGAGCATCTTTAGAGAGTAGACGACAAGGGACTTTTAAGTAACACCAGTAAAACTCCAAAACCATCAAAGAAAAGCTTATGAAACGCATTCAGATTTCATGATGAATCTGTGTCGGTGAAGAAACAAATTAATAACACCCATATTTGGCTTATCGCGCTAATATTCTTCCCTTCCTAGGATAGAATAAGAGCAAATTTTTGTTATTTCTCCTTAAAGAATATGATGATCTGAAATAATGCTATGGTATTTTCGTCGGCGTACATAAAAGTTTAATAATTATATTCTCTTTTCTCTCGATACAGTAATCGAAACTGGAAAAGGTAGCATTCTTATTAAAAATATGTTGATTACATTTGATGTCACTAAGTAAGCATATTTTCTTGTATCCGAATTCCACACGATACGTCTCTCTTTGTGTACAGTTATACAGCGTATTAACTAATTTATCTTTTACTGTATTAAAAACTGACGTTAAGAATTCGACTACATGCACGTCTGCCTTTAAACGCTGCAGGCAGCCTATCTATACCAAGCATTCAGACTAAGTTTTTATGAAACATTTTCCCACCTATAAGTAAATCTTATTTTTCATTTTAAATTTCTAGAAGCATGACTTGGTGAAAAGCCGCCTAAAACCAAAGAATAACTATAAGAACTAGAGCTTCGTATTTTCCACAAGAGTGCTTTTCAAACAATCTTGTAGACAATACTTAGTACTGTTTCGTTAGAGTTTTCTTTATCACCATTCCCTGTTCAAACTTTCAGATGTTTTGCATACATTTATTCTCTTCATTGCCTTCGTAAAATCTGAGCCTATGGGCCCGCATTCCTCATATTTATTTCTTCTATTTAATGCGGGCTTCTTCTACTCTAGTGAACCTGAATCTGTGCGTACCTTTCTTCAATCCTATTTATAGAATCTCTCGCTAAGAAATAGACTTAGTCGATGCTAAATAAAAAACGACTCGGATAGTTTTAATAAACACGTTTTATAGCCCAAAAAAGTGCAGCACTCAGGGAATCCTTTTTTTAGCATCGATTCCGCAATATAATGTAGCGATTGAGAAATTCCCTCCATTAAGCCTTCGTCCACTACGAAATAAAACTTGGGCTCAGCTGAAATTAATGTGTATTTGCTCGCTCTCCTGTTTTGTTTGGAAGGGTTTCCGTTGAGTGATAAATTTCGCAGTCTCCTCCCTCTCTCAACTTCGCACCCATCTCTCCATCCTACCTCAATTTTTCTTTACAGAACTAGAAGAGGTTGCTCAACCTCTCCGCCATTAGCAACTATGGGATAATCTGAAAATCTAACACGTTATTCCGAAAAGATTTTCTCGAGGACAAGCAAACCGATCCTCGTCGCGAACGTCGGTTTTATATTCCGTCTATTCCTTTTCGTCTTTATCTTAATAGCTTATTTCCGGATAAGGGAAATTGTCATCTCTAAATGTGATAGGAACAATGGTTTCTATGTTTACTCTTAAGATACCCTTTTATGAATTTTGGTCATGTTGATTATCTATGTCATGGACGTTCGAGCGAACGTCGTTAATATTTTTAGTTTATGTTTCCTGTGGATTGCAAGCGCTATGATGATTACATGAAAATTAAACTTTATCTTATCCCTTTGTCATTCGCCGAAAGACGGCGTAGAGAATATATGCATGTATACATATGTAGATTCAGATTTATGTCCTTGAATCTACATTTCTTTACATATAAGTTTAGGTTGATATGCGATTCGAGTCAAGATTTATAGTTATGTACCCTAAAAACTGTTTTTTATTTTCCGAAAAACTNTCGAGATACAATCTTTTCGAGTGACGAGCTTCGAATTGGAACGAATTGTCGAGGTATCACTATGCATAAATGATATGGAAAATTTACAGCTTTTTTTCATTTTGCGTTATTTTGAAAGTAACGTTCATACATTTGTAACTTGATGGAGAACCTCCTAGCATCATCAGGCCTGATTAGGCCTGTGCTGCTAGTGCATTAGGCCTGATGATGCTAGGACACTAGCGAAACATGTTGCCATAAATAAAATTGTTGTGGAAGTGTACGAAACGGTCTTCATTTCATTGTAATGGCCTTCCACGAGGTAACGCCTTCCCATATTGAGTTTATACTATTAAGTACTTTAAATTGCAATATTTACTTGAGAGAATCTGCAGTAAAATATACGTAATTGGAGGAATTTTTGACGCTTTCTAGTTGTAAACTTTTCCATTGATAATGATTCCTCTCACCATATCTCAGATAATAATACAGAGAGTTCCGAATGACTGTATCACTTTAGGATAATACTTGATGAAGCAACCATAAGAGTAATCTACAGATATGTTGTGATGAAGTTTCCAGTCGTGAAAGATGCTGCTAGGCTTTCAACAACTTATGACGTAGAGAATTCGATATTTATCAAAGCACACAAATTTCTGATGTTTAAATGCCTACATAATGCTTCGAAGAAATTGTGAAGCTCTTGAGACGAATTTTACAGACAAAATTTATTTGTTCAATTTTGCGCTTAATAGGATATTCAACTCCGTTCCCGACAATTTGAGTTAATATATTTTTTAAAATATATTTTAATGTAGGATTCAGATATTATTAACGTTTATTTAAGATCCATTAACTCTGCATTTACTAGTTACGTAATGATCTGCTTTAAGTCGCGTGGCAAGAGGTGTAAACACCAAGCGAGCAACCATTTTCCTTTATTCATCACTGTCGTGAAAGATATAAGTTTTTGAACGATTTGTCTTGGAGCTTGCTTGATAAATAGCACCATGTCAGGATACCACTTATGTATTTATTTGCTATGTTAACTTATGTATTTATTTGCTATGTCAATCCTCTTCACAAAAATCGAATACGAAGATTCAGTAGTTACTTTTACCTTACTGTCAGATAAGAGATAATAATCAGGTTACTGTGTAACTCTCCCTCTCCTTCTGTGGTATTTTATGGAGCAGGAGTCACAAATATCGTTGAGGTTAAGGTCGGAAAGTTTTTTCTTAAAATAACTTGTTCGGCAGAATTCTATTTTCACATTTCTCAGAGCATGCGTCTTATTTTCGTTTGAAAGATTTTTTATTGTATGACCCAGCATTAACATTTTCTTCTTACTATATATAGGGGATGTATTTTTATGTACGTACAACAACATTTTAATATCATCAAAACACTCCGTATATCCTTATGTCCCAAAATATTTTCTCTCGTTGTCAATATATATTGTACGCGACCATGAAATTCTGGAGTGGGAAAAAACTGAATTTTCGCACCACTAAAAAATGCGATTTAGTAACAAGAAATGTGAATTTACTCTTCGTGCTTCATTATGAAGACGTTCTTACTTCTCAGATAATAGTTTCTCGTAATATTCCTAATTTCTACGAAAAATAGAATTTCTGATATGCTCTATTTTGGCCTTGCTCATACTCTCCATTAACATACGCTCACCGCATTAAATAGTCGTCCAAATTCGAAAGGAATGCAATACATATTTTCGGCTCCGCAATTACCACCTCCCCTAATTTCATTATACCTAAGCACAGAAAGAAAATCATTGGCGCTAATAAATCATGCACATGCGTGCTTCATAACTCGCGAAACGCCTCTAATTATTTGGAAAAACTGGAAACAATAAGACACGATTTACCGAGCTCAGCCAGTAAGTTCCTTGGCTCTTTGCCATGCGACCTTCCTGGAATTTTTTCCAAGGTGAGTGGATGGAAAAGTTCGCCCAGCAAAACAAAAGAGCGTACATTCTCAGGCCCTCTCGAGCATACGATTTTGAAACGGGGGTTGTAATGTTCTGGAACGTAGGCACAATATTAGCAGCTCTCTAGGGGTGAATTAAGTTTGGCAGCGACGGAGTAAATGAGGAGGAATTCGTGGTTGTCCTTCGCACAAGTGGGAGAAAAGCGGAGAAATCCCGCCCCGAACATGACTGCCTCTGCTAAAAATACAAGTGTATGTGCCAGGGAGTTGACACGAATTGGGTGTGTGGTACTGCGAGTACATACGTTGTTTTATTCAGATTGCTCTAAAAGGCGGTCAGCCTTAAACGATGGCGGAGAAAAACGCTCGAACTTTCTCGAAGTCAGCTTGGAAAAGTTTTCTTTTTAGTGATTTCTGGAGAATGTCTTTTAGATATCTCTCCGACATTTTCGTGTCACTTTTTGCCGTTGAAGGTTCTGTGTTTTTTAAATTCCTTCACTTCCTTTCTTTCGAAACTATTGAATGTTATTCTGGAGTGAAACTCAAAGAAATAGGCGTGTTTATTTAGGAAATCCATCATATGAAATTAAGAGATACGTGTGTATTTTGCTTTTTTCCAAAACTATATAGAGTTCACCGCTCTACATACGAACCGTCCGACATAAAAACTTATTTCTTCTCCATTTTGACCTCTAGATAGGAGTTTAATTTCGGGATACGAACTTAATTTCGATATAGGAACCTAATTTCGATATATAAACTTAGTTTCGATATTCGAACCCAAAAATCCGAAAACACAGAATGGAAAACAGTTTCGAGATACATACCTTTCGAGTTACAAACTTTTCGAGATACGTACCTTTCGAGCTACAAACTTTTCGAGATACGTACCTTTCGAGCTACAAACTTTTCGAGATACAATCTTTTCGAGTGACGAGCTTCGAATTGGAACGAATTGTCGAGGTATCACTATGCATAAATGATATGGAAAATTTACAGCTTTTTGTCATTTTGCGTTATTTTGAAAGTAACGTTCATACATTTGTAACTACCCTGTTGTACCCTCTCGAGGTAAGCAGGCTATTCTGTTATCCTCTTCTATTAAAAATTCATGGGTGAAATTTAATTTCCTTATTGGTTGTTAGAATGGTTCTATTTTAGAAACAGGCAGTTTAAGATTTGATATAAACGACTTGGGTAGAAAAGCTATAAGAGCCGTTTTCCCATCAGAGTAGGTAGAAAAAATTTAACTCCCAATTTACTTCATTACCTTTCGAATGCAAATACATATTCAGCTTACGTTTTGTATTTTTTCTGCCATCTTCCTAAATTCGCGAAGAATTTCAAAGGTTTTTAAGTGGATCACTGAAAATGCAACGGAATGGTGCATGTGCCTGGAGGGAAGGAAACAAATAGGCTGAGCTATGGAAATGAAAGTAAATATCTATATGCCCCATCCGTTGCCTGTATTCAAGGGGTAAATACCAAAAATTTTTGTCCTGGGTTTGGAAATGTTGTATGCTATGCGAGCCAAAGGGTATAAATGATAAAGAATTAGAATTCTAGGATTTTTCAAAAGGTGAAGTCAGTTAATTACTCCGAGTTATTTTTAATGAGTGATTTCCGTTAAACATTCTCTACCTTCCAAAAATTGCTTTAGCAGTCGAGATGTAGTGCGTTGTCACTTTTTAGGGCAGTCTCAAGGGCAGGATCGATAAACATTCGAATCCGAATATTCTGATTAAGTAAGGAATTATTGGTTTATGCTTGCAATAATTTGTTGCATTTCCAGAACAGGATACGGAAGACGTCTGTGGGTACCAGTTCTTATTTATACTCTAATATTATCTGACAATTGAAAGTATAACATAGGTATCGATTTAATGATTACCACATCGAGATGACATATCGTGAGGGAATGTTTAAAAAGTATAGGAATCGATCGGAAACAATTTTTTTTGCATGACTTGTAGAATTTTGGCATTATTCTCAAAAGATGAAAAAAAATTATCTGAGCCTAACTGAATATTTTTTGTTGAAATTTCTCCTCGAAGAGACAAGCAAATCCGTCAGTTTTTCGGCATAAGTCTTTGACAAATATCTAAAACTTCATCAGATATTTCAGTAACCAGCTGTTTCGGGGATAAGGTTTTTCTGTATATCTACTTTATCTTCCAAAGAAAATTCTGTGGTGAAGATGAAATTATAGGCCAGAGTGGAGTGCCAGATACTTTTTTGGAACCACCAGTCGATATTTTATATTTCTTTAAATTCGGCGGTACACCGTAAAGAAAATTATACGACTGTGTTAAGTTTTTCTAAAACTATCGACATTTTTGAATTAACGCTGAATTTATTCTGGAGTGACAGTAAAATTAGCATTAAGTCCAGTGTTTGTCTGGAACAACTTACTTCGTGGATTTGCAGATAGGCAATGTAAACGTACCATTGAAGAAGGAAACACCGAAAGCGCCGCGGTCATTTTTCACGGAAACCGCGGAAATAAATCTACTTGAAGGAGAACCCGCGGATGGCGTTAACGCCTTTGAAATTTACTGCACCTGTGACTCTTGCGAAGCAGGCGACCTCATATTCCGACCTCAGAAACGCACAGCCTTCCCGCGACCTCTCCTGGCAGTTCGATTTCACCCCATTCCTCCCTTTCAACCTCTCCTCCGCGCAGCAGCAGACGCTAAAAGAAATTCCAAACCGTTTACTCACCGCCCACTTCGTCCACAGCCAGTCTGTGTGCACTTTCGATCGGCCTCGTCTTAGTTCAGCCTTTCAGCGGCGGGGAGCGCCACTTTCCAGATAGTGCGACGATCGTCCGCTAGGTGTAAGTAGTGCAAACGTTTGATAAAAAAGCGTGGGAATATAAGGATTTAGAATAGTACGGCGATTTTCAGCACGAATCTAAGTTTGTCTAGCTATTGAGCGCATATCTCCTTCAGACTTCAAAGCCGGATTGCGCTATGAAGTAATATTGAATTATATTCATAACACCTTTGAGAGAGATTCAAATTATTCTGGTCAGTTTCTTCCCTTTAAATAGCCATGGTTTAAAATACTACGGTGGTTAAATGAAAGGGAATTCTCCTCTCCGGAGTATGCCGTTCCTCTCTCTAATATTACCACGTTCAAAATATTTTATCTTCCCAATTCGTATTATTTGAGGTTGAATAACGCGGTAATGTATTATTAGGTAAACGCTGCTGAGATTCTTCTCCTAAAAAATCCTCCCGAGTTAAATTTAAATAAGTCCAAGTTCCTGAAAAACATAAAGTTGAACCTTTGCTGATTTTTACTGGTAATGGCTGCTAAGAAATGAGCCTAGTTTGGAGTTTCTTTCTACAAAGAATACAGCTATTTAACTTGTGTTTGTCACTACTTTCCGTTATGGGATTCAGGATTTTCAACTTCAGAGATAGTCAAATCGAAATTTCAATCTTATTTTTATTTCTGTTACCTTGATGATATATAGGACAATCCAATAATGACAGTGATGGCTGTAATAGTAACAATATTAAAAACTCCTAACACCATCAAATTAAGACAATTGCTGATACGTACTTCGCCCCCAAGAGAGCCTCTTCAGAGCGTGACGACCAGAGAGGTCTGGAGTTTGTTGAACTTTATCATTTGAGAATTTAGTTAGAAATTTAGAAACAATAATTCAATTAAGACAATGTGAGCAATACTTAGTATATAAATAGGAAGCATCATGCCAAATTCAACATTAAATAATAACAGAAGCGTTTTTGGGAGCAGGAATATTTATAAACGTATATTTAATATAACCCGAAAATACTTTTACAAACTCCGAAGTCACGCATTTTTTGGACGATGGAATGATTCATCGGTAAACTGTATGATGTATCAAATTTAAAATAACAATCCCGCGCTCGAACTTACTTCATTTACGAGCGGTTCGCGTGCACGAGATAAATCTATCGCGTGCCGATATTTCCCTGCAAAAGGCCCTCATTTTCCATGAGAAATTTCACGTGACTGCAATGTTTTTGACACACTTAGGCCATCCATTTCTGCATCAAACGAGTCGAATCTTATTTTGGACGTGGGACTTCGGTGCGAAAAATATCCGAAGATTTATCTCGCCTCCTATCGGAAATAATCGAATCAAACACGCGAACATTCGGAAATAAATGGTGCAACAGCGAGCGACGGAATGGATCGAAAAATAAGAAGCTCTTATTTTCCCTCTCATGCATATCTAGAAGGCCATCGCGACTGCTTTTTCACTCTGACCTACGGCATTAATTTGCGCAATGGTCATTAGTAGCTTATCCATAAGGGTATGGAAGTCTTTCCTTAATTTTCATTGCTGTTGCTATTGAAAATATCACTGGTGTCGGTGGATTTAAATCGAAGAAGACGTTTTCACAGGAATAAAGTTTTCTAGTCCGAACCTAAGTAAATGGAAAATTCCGCTCTTTGGAGAGAATCATGATCTGGAAAGAAAGTTTCTCGAGAGCTTCTGTAGCAGTATAATAATATTAATTTTTCACTTTCTCTGAGATATTCCCATGGAGTAGAAAAAAATACAAAGAAAAAAATACAAAAATTTCTCAGCAGCAATAGACATTAATATAAGATACAGAAGGAGAAATAAACAGCGATATTACGTTGCGTTGGTAAGGCCTTCCTTGGAATATGCCTGTAGTCTACCTGGACCCTGCAGAAAAGTGTTGTATTCGGATATTAGAAAAAGTACAGCGAAAGGCGATACGTTTTGTAAAAAATTGTTACGACAAGTCAGTGAGTGTAATGCAAATGCTTTAGGATGCGGGATGGGAATCTTTAGAAGATAGAATGATTAAACAAAGGATAAATCTGATAAATAAATTTAAAGAAGGTACGTTCACAGATGATGTTGCTGACATAATGCGTCCTCCCTGTTACATAGGCCGTTCTAATACTGCGAGGAAAATCAGAGAAGTAGATGTTAGTTCAAGTCGTATCAAGAATTAATTTTTTCCGCGAATAGAATACGCGAAAACAATCGATTAGGGAAGTAGAGTCATGGTGCCTGCCACACGCCGAAAGGCGGCTTGCAGGGTATATATGTAGATGTAAACATGAGTATGAAATAAAAAACAAAACAATTTTGCCGTTAAAAGATTATTAAATAATTTTTTATTTAAATACTCGCACCGAGATAGAATGTTTCATACAGTCAGGTAGAGAGTTCCAGATTTGAGAACCAGAGATCTGGAAGGAATAAAAAAATATTTGATCGTGGTGTAGGATATATTAGCTGATCGGGCCCGCTACTAGTTCCTCTGGTAGGTAGCTGCCTTTGTAGGTAAGATGATCAAAGTATACGGACCTCCTTATGCTATGTTTCGTACTGAAATTTTCAAACGATATAAATTTTCGGATTTTTTTGTGTAATATGTTAAAACAAATCCATTTTTTTTATTTATGACGAGAGGTTAGATGGAAGAAGAGACTTATTAGTCTCACCTACATAAAGATCTCATAAGACCTTATGTACTTGATTGGAATAAGTGAATCATTTGAATTCATTTAAATGAAAAACGAAGTTCTTCGCCAATTTTTCATTATGTAAATTAATCTGCTTCATCATGCAGGCTATCAGCTGTCTTTCTATTCTTTATTGTTGTAGTACTTGATTTATTCTTCGTCAGTACTCCTTGCTGGAATTATAATTATACATTAAAGGACATACATAACCTTTCATGGATATAAATTTATTTTACGACATACCTTGTACCGTACTTAAATCAATCGCAAACCTTTGCTTATTTTGTACCCAAATGTCTATTATACAGAAATATGATTCTGTATACTAATTAAGCGAACCATGCCCCCTTCCTTCAAAATTGTACAACTCGTATGGTAACTTGTATCATCAAACACGTAAAATGTTATTAAATATTTTATTTGCGTAGTTCCATGTCAATGGAATACTGTTAAAATTGTAGATAATCCATTCTAACCCCCCCCCCTTTAATAACCTGAAAGTTGATATCAATTATAAATAATATCGTTCCATTATATAATCAAAAAGTTGACTATGAGGCGTTGAAAATTGTTCGTAGAAAACAGGTGTCATCCCTTTATTTTTCCAGACATACCATCTTGGCTGCATTTTCATTGTATTTTATCTATCATATACGCGTAATATCGGTCGAACAGTTCCACAGCTTACATTTTTAGTCTATAAAAATCAGGCAAGAAACAGCCTTGAGAAGTCTTTATGAAACTCTTGCACAGAAGCCCCTCAAGACGGATGCTGAGATTCTTCTCCTAAAAAATCCTCCCGAGTTAATTCTTCGCTATAACTCTCGCATTATCTTCCTCGCATCCAAGTAATGGCGCCAATCTCATGGTTCCCAGCCAATCAGATCCCTGCAAACCACTCACGGGACAATTCCAGTACTCACCGGCGAATCAATGCTCTTATCGCAGGAGTGTTGTAGTAAGGTTGCTGACCCCTGCGATGAATGGCCATTGTTGAGCGGTTCCTTTTCCAATCACGATGTTGAGATTTTATTTTACTAAGAACGGCAGAGGCCACTCGCAGTGACATGCGAGGGTTTTTAACGTTTAAAGGAAGGAAGAAACGCTTTTTTGTTTCATCGCGTTTTTCGACGATTTCAGCTCGTTTACGTATAAATGTATTTATGTATATATAATCTGATCCAGACTAAACAGCGATGCAAATTTTCTCATCAAGCTTTGATTCATTGGGGAAATAGTAATTTGGTCGATCGATAACGTATTGTCGACGGTATCCGCGTTGAAGCATGTGGTACTCATGGTGCGAAAGAAAGTAAAGAATACGGTCAACCTCAATTTCAGCTCATCCGCATACTCCAAAAATCAAATAACAGCTGTCTCCTAATGCAGGCGTGATCTTCACTCAATACGAATTTTTTGTTGTTTTTTTTTTTGACGAACTATTAAATTTTCCTCGTCCAAATCAGGGATCTCAAAGCTCAATTTCTGTCCTCTGATACTAATTCAGTATCCGTGCTTTTGTTAAACTAATTGAACGATATCATTGGCTAATCATTATGTAATTGATGTTAGAGCAATTTCATCCGCAGTTTTATCTCACAAGGGCCACACCATGTTTGTGAGATACGAAGCACAGGGTACGTTCATTGCACTAAAATATTATACAGGTGTCCGACCGTAGAATGTAATAGGCCTTTGTTTAGGCAAAATTAGCATTTGAAATGCAGAGTTAGGCAACCACTATTACTATTCAAATCGAGAAATATTTCCTGTGGGAAAGTTATTTCTCTCGTTTCTTCGACAAATTAAGTACTTCTTCACCATTAAATTTCAACTTCTTAAATTCAGTCATTATTTACATTTTTCGTTAAAATTTATTCAGATATATGTTAGGTCGAACCTCTAATATCTTTTATACATAGACTAAGGATGGCGAACCTATGACACGCTTGCTCAGAGTGGCACGAGAGAGAATATTATTGGTACGCAGAACTCTTATGGCACTAGCCATATTATATATTATTCACTTAAAATATTAAACCCAGAATAAATGAATGTGAATTCTGCCCATTAGTAATAATTAATAATTATTAACGTCAATTATTACATTTTACCCCCATCATTGACATAATAAAATAGATAATCTGAGTATCTCACTTTATTTTCTGGCACCATATTGGCACGAAAGTCCTTTATATTTGTCAAATATGGCATTATTGCCACAAAAGGTTCGCCATCCCATCCCGTCGTATGACATAGACGGTTTTCAGCTATTTACCTTGTCAGTATGAAAGCTTTGACTAGTACTCAATCCATGAAAACACCAATACAAGATTCACCGATTAAAGAGCCGAAAGAAACTGAACTTTTGCCCTATTTGACATCCATTAATTTCCTCTTGTCTCTGTATTGCTCTACTATTAATCTTCTCTATCCTCTCAACTGTCTCTCTTTTAACAACACTCCTTCCTCCACTTTCTCTCCTCACTCTTTCACCTCCTTCCTCCTTATATCACCTTTATTCCCCTCTACAATTTCCAATAACCCCCCTCCCACGCCCCCTATTCCCCTTTCTCACCCCTCTCTCCTCCTAACCCTCGCTTCACCTTCTCTCACGCACATACTTCGACTAACTTTAGCCGATGACTCATCCGAGGCGAACCACTGCAATGTAAGGTTTTCTTCTTTCTTCAGCTCTTTCCCCTTATTCTTCTGCATGGGACGATTTCCCTGCACCACCTCAACTCGGCTTCTTACAGTGTCTCTTATAATTCTCCTCACTACCATTCCATTTCCACCCTCTGCTCTTGAATCCGACTCTACGTCGCTGCATCGTTCTTGTCGGTACGCCCTGCCTTTTTGCGGAAATCGGTTGGTTTTTCAAGTAAATGGTTGCATCGTTGTCTGAAAAATTAAGGAGATTATACTATGAAATTAAAGAGGAAGATGTATATTTGCTTAAAAGTGCACATGAGGTTTAATTTGTACGGTACTTGATCAGCCAAGTTTCGGTTCGCTCAATTATTTTAGGAGATGTACTGTTTTGTACGATGATTAAGTTTCTTTACGTTATTTTAAACACACATGCAGGCTTAAAGATAATTCCGGGTTGTTAGTATATGCCGAACCGCTGTTTTACCAAGTTGCAATGCCAGCAGAAAAGGAACTCGAAAAAGGTTCACTTCGAGGTAGACAGTAGCAAGAGTGATGGCGAATGAGCGTGCAAAATATTAAAAAATCAATTCTTTGAAAACCAATTCTTCAAATTAAAAATTACATTAAATTGAGGATTTTTTTCTATATGACGAAAATTTGAAGTAGAGCAAACTGAAATTGATTTTCGAAGAATTTGCCTGTAAACGACGGCGATATTCAGATCAAATGTAAGTACGGACTGTAATAGCAGGTGGTGATGATTCAGAGTGAATTTTTACTATAATTTTGGTTCGTGTTATTTTTTCTCGTCGTTTATCTTGTTCAGTAGTTCATACCGTGTTATTTTCGAAGATAAATAAGCATTCAATCATCTTTGAAGTATACAGAGATAACCATCTTGCAAACGTTTTAGGAAACTAACTTCTTTTATATGCATTTGTCTCGATTTGTAAGGAACTTTCGCGGAACCTATTCACCGTAAGTGTTAAGTGAATGTGTTTAAATAGATCGATAGATGGGATCTACTCTCCTAAGTCGCGAATACTGGTAAAATTTTAGAAGTAACAGATACTTCGCTCTCTTTCCGCTTTCTGAAATTATGCCACCTCTTCGATCCCACAGTTTGCCCAGAATAGATGGAGCGATTCAGCAATTATTCGGAAAACTCCTCGAATGGATATTTGAGGTGAATTCGTTTCTTACCAAAAGCAACCCAGTTTAGAAGTGAAAAGCGGACGGTCGAGTGAGGTTCTGCCTCCTTTTTGGTGACCTCAACGGTACCTCCTGGACCGTGAAATCTCATAAATTTTCATGTTTCGAGATATCCTATTTCTCCTGAAAAATATCCCGCTTCTCGTGAGCTGACACGGATTTTTTTTTGCTAATGGGCGACATGATTGCGATATTAAAGAGTTTTTCGTAATTTGAAACCCAACTGCTTCTGAAACTATACAGAGATTACGGTAGACATGAGCGATGAGTGTTGTTTGCCATTCTTTCAGTGTTTTACATTCGAATCTTTCCTGAGTCTGTGGCGAAATAAGGCGATTCAAAGAGCAATAGATGCCAATTCATTTTTGAAAATGCAGCCAGATGCACCCTGAAAAGCAGTTGAAAAGTCGCTGATCTCGGAAAAAATGCCCTTACAAGTTAGTTAAAAAATAAAATAGCTTTCAATTCTTTCTGGTATGACTATGTGGTAGATCTCCATAAAAGTTTATTAAATTTTCTTCTATAATTGGAGTATCATTTCAAAAAGAAAAAATAAACAAAAATCAAATTTATTGTATGACTATTATGTCTCTTATCAACCGAATTTAATGTTATTTTAATTTAAAATTAGTCAAACATTGTGTTAAGAATAGGGTGTCGGTGTTTTATAGCGAGCATGTTATATAGAGTATGAGATTTCGCTAACACAGAAAAGATTTAGCGACAAAATCTCTAATTTTACGACTATAAGAGTCGTAAAAGTCGTACAAGCTCCGAGTTGCGTTTCCCTTTATCTATACGACACTCAGTTACGTTACTTTTGCGACATTAAAATTTGATAGATATTTGATTTTGCATTGCCTAGGAGTGCCACGCCAAAGAATCCCTTCGATCCCTTGAGAAATAATAACCATTCTTTAGAACTCAGTACTCATTTTTAGTAATCAGTGCTCAGTTCAAACCCTCTACAGTTTCCAAATAAGTGGTATATATGTCGCACGGGTCCTTGCGTTACTTGCGTTTTCACTTGGCATTCATTCTTTATAATCCTTTCCGACGGAGTAATCCAGTTTCGTCGTGCGGTTTCGTGGAAGCAAGAGTCTCATTTCGCGGTGGATCAACTCTTTTGAGATCGTGAGCTCTGGATTTCGACTCGATTCGTCCGCTTTCGTGCCTCCACAACCCATCGATTTCGGAAGCCGTCCAAATGGGCGTCACGTTAGCATTCGTTCCCGGTTTCGCCTTTTCGTTCCCTTTTCTCGAAGTGGCTTTCATTCTGGACCTCTTTTATTAGACGCTCCTCGGACTAGCGTCAACTCCTCGGAAATTTTAACTACACAGTTTGAAAGTGAGGAGCGCATAATGTTTCATAATCTCTTATAATTATTATACAATTAAATAGATAATCTGAGTATCTCACTTTATTTTCTGGCACCATATTGGCACGAAAGTCCTTTATATTTGTCAAATATGGCATTCTTGCCACAAAAGGTTCGCCATCCCATCTCATCGTATGACATAGACGATTTTCAGCTATTTACCTTGTCAGTATGAAAGCTTTGACTAGCACTCAATCCATGAAAACACCAATACAAGATTCACCGATTAAAGAGCCGAAAGAAACTGAACTTTTGCCCTATTTGACATCCATTAATTTCCTCTTGTCTCTGTATTGCTCTACTATTAATCTCTCTCTATCCTCTCAACTGTCTCTCTTTTAACAACACTCCTTCCTCCACTTTCTCTCCTCACTCTTTCACCTCCTTCCTCCTTATATCACCTTTATTCCCCTCTACAATTTCCAATAACCCCCCTCCCACGCCCCCTATTCCCCTTTCTCACCCCTCTCTCCTCCTAACCCTCGCTTCACCTTCTCTCACGCACATACTTCGACTAACTTTAGCCGATGACTCATCCGAGGCGAACCACTGCAATGTAAGGTTTTCTTCTTTCTTCAGCTCTTTCCCCTTATTCTTCTGCATGGGACGATTTCCCTGCACCACCTCAACTCGGCTTCTTACAGTGTCTCTTATAATTCTCCTCACTACCATTCCATTTCCACCCTCTGCTCTTGAATCCGACTCTACGTCGCTGCATCGTTCTTGTCGGTACGCCCTGCCTTTTTGCGGAAATCGGTTGGTTTTTCAAGTAAATGGTTGCATCGTTGTCTGAAAAATTAAGGAGATTATACTATGAAATTAAAGAGGAAGATGTATATTTGCTTAAAAGTGCACATGAGGTTTAATTTGTACGGTACTTGATCAGCCAAGTTTCGGTTCGCTCAATTATTTTAGGAGATGTACTGTTTTGTACGATGATTAAGTTTCTTTACGTTATTTTAAACACACATGCAGGCTTAAAGATAATTCCGGGTTGTTAGTATATGCCGAACCGCTGTTTTACCAAGTTGCAATGCCAGCAGAAAAGGAACTCGAAAAAGGTTCACTTCGAGGTAGACAGTAGCAAGAGTGATGGCGAATGAGCGTGCAAAATATTAAAAAATCAATTCATTGAAAACCAATTCTTCAAATTAAAAATTACATTAAATTGAGGATTTTTTTCTATATGACGAAAATTTGAAGTAGAGCAAACTGAAATTGATTTTCGAAGAATTTGCCTGTAAACGACGGCGATATTCAGATCAAATGTAAGTACGGACTGTAATAGCAGGTGGTGATGATTCAGAGTGAATTTTTACTATAATTTTGGTTCGTGTTATTTTTTCTCGTCGTTTATCTTGTTCAGTAGTTCATACCGTGTTATTTTCGAAGATAAATAAGCATTCAATCATCTTTGAAGTATACAGAGATAACCATCTTGCAAACGTTTCAGGAACNCTATATTACTCTAATTTCCATAGTACAATACTAAATAAAGTATCCTAAATAAATAATCATTAGTATCTCGACTTAAAATGAAGCAATATTTCGAGACATGATTCCTGTTCAGGTGTCCCCCTTGTTTAACTTTCCATCAATAATTTACGTGTACTCTACCTTGCTTATTTCAGAAGATCTTCCTCGTATTAACTCTCCTTTTTCATGGAAAGATAAATTTAGTTCAGAATGATCAATGTAGAAGAGAAATGTTACCATGGAGATCTTACCTTTTATTAAGATGCTTCTTAGATCATCGATGTCAGAATTCAGCCCGAGTTATAGATATGGAGCGAGAGGTTTATACTCCTAACTTGACATCACTCAAGAACTTGTTAACCTCTTCTATTGAGTTACGTAATACTTACTTTAACCGCAGCCTTTCTCTATATCCGGGAGTATAATACGAGCCTGTATATGTGAAGAGTTCTCCCTCCGGATTAGGGCACGAATGAATCCCATGCGTGTGTTTATTTTTATTTTTACCTTACCTGAATGAGCCCCGTCACCGCAACTGTGTCGGCGTTTTCTCATTCCGAATGGAAGAAAGGCTCCATCATCAGGGTGCGAGGCCTACACACAAGAGCGCCACCTGCCGCGCGATACCTCCAACTGCTCATAATCGGATTGCGAGGCGTCGCAAGGATTACGAGCGGCTTGAGAAGGAGTCGATTAATAACTTTCCCTCCCGCGTCGGATTAATCGCGGAGAACATACGACTCGATGACGAATGTTGAAGACGCCATGTCTGCGGTGGATGACTTCGCATGTAGAACGTCCCTTCTCCATTGGTAGGGCATCGAACCGTGATGTCTTTCGTTCCGGTTTTCGCTGCGGCTCAACGAGAAAATCAAGTATCGGTTCAGATTCGGTTTTGCTGATTCCGCCAACGTCGAACCGGTTCGAACCGATTTCTGTTGCCCATACCATGGTAATAATGTGTGTTACATTATTACTAACTTTTTCCGTTTCTAATAAATTTTAATCTCTAATTTTAGTAAAATTTATCTCTAAAGAGTGAAACTTAGTATTAGTTAGCTAGTTCAGCGTGTACAGTATACTTACTCCAATTACTCTCAAATAAAATGTGCATTGTTTTGAACCGGCTATCGGAACGGAGTAATAAACTATTTTTGGTTTCGGTTCACGATAAAAAATTTAATTTTTTCCGGTTCGGGTTCGGTTTTCTTTACGAGCAGAAATAACGTTTTCTTTCGGTTTCGGATATCGGTTCGGTTATGGTTCTATACACTGAGTGGAACGAACCTTCTGATTGGCGGGTGTACGATAGGAATCTGCTGCCTCTGTAAAAGGGTTCGGGATGAGTAATTTATGCTCTATCAGATCAGCATACTGCATCTATTGCGGATGAAGATGAGTTGCTCTTATACAGGCTTCCAAATTGGAACTCTTACATTCCATAAAAATCAATCGCAAATAAGTCCGATGTCCTCAAAAATGAGCGGTAAATATAATCAAATGTTCCACAAAATGGAAAAGTCTGCAACCTTGACGTTCAAACGATTGCTTGTGCTCTTCTGTGTCTTTCATAGTTCTCGTAGCCAGACACGTTTGGTGTGAAAACTGTCGAAGGCAGAGGAGTCATAGAAAAGAGTGTGAAAATAAGATAAACAGAAACAGAAATAAGATAAACAGAATTTCTCCATAATCCTTTCCTTGTTTGACTTCTGCTGTAACTTTGAAAATTTTATAGCGCGGGCGTATCCGCACAGAAATGGTCTTAATTCGTAAAAATGAACAGGTGCGGTGTACATTAAGAAGGTATGAGATAAGGAGTGGATTTAAGCTATCAGAGGCCCCAAGCACAGAGATCGGATTGAGGACCACACTAGAAAATCTGAGTAAAAATTCAGATTAAAAAAAAATACTCAAATATACGATTATTGTATATTTGTGTATCTCGTAAATCCCATCCAATTCTCAGTCATACGGTAATAATGAAGAAGAACGTTTTGAATTACAGTACGTAGTATTGTCCCATATGAAGAACGTTTTGAATTACAGTATAGTATATTGATGAGGCCCTCAGCTAGCCTCTATTGTGACAAATTATAAATCCGCCCCTGTATGAGAAATAAAAAAATTGTAATAACAAAACTAGGTTGGAATCATAACTCATTCTGTAATATACATAAACTAGTTATACTCAAATTAGTTTTTGAGCATAACTCTTGTCTCCTCGTTCAGCCACGGACTGTGCCTCCTAACTCTACCGCTATTTTGCGTCATGCGCGTCATTTTTACGTCTAGAAAATTGCCGAAAAGTTTGGGAGGCGACTTATACAATAAGTGCACAATATCTACCGAAAAATAGGGTATGTGATAATCATAAGGAAAGTATGCTAAATAACTTTGGAAAATGATAATTGACTAATGCCTCTTCCGATGAAAGTAGCATTTTAAATTAAAAATAGCGGAATATTTTCCGATTCCACCTTGGACTTGGGCTGACGAATTGACGGCTAAGGTCGTTTCCTCCCCTCGCCGAAGGCGGATATTTTTAATTGGATTCCCGCTTCTCATCCAGCGACTCTCCCAATTTGCGTAGTGCCTCCTGAACTCCTTCCCATGAGGGGCTGTTGTCAGTTAGTGTTTCGAGCTCTTGGCGCCGTCGGAAACTGTCAAACGTTTTAATGGATGTCAGAAATTCGATGCGAATGGATTCCTTCCTTATCTCTGTTGGAACCACTCCAAGTCAAATTCGTGATGATTTGCTGCCATGGAGAGAGACGTAGAAAGAGATAGGGAAAGGAGATGGAGAATCGGAGACGTTTGCTTCCTTGCTCATCCTCACTTCCAAATCCGACAAAAAAATCACTCAGGATGTCTTTCGCCAAAAGCGAAACTGGATGCTGAAGCAGAATGCGAATGCCATGTTTTGCGTCCGTTTCTGGGCTGCCAATGTCCGGGTGCTGGTCTTCTTCATCGTCCATAGCCTCGCCTTCTTCAAATCCATGGTAAATTTCCCCGCTACTAGCGCTTGTGAAAGGGCGTACAACAAAAATTTACTCTTTCCGCTTCATATCTGCTTCCGCTAAGAAGCAGTTATTTTTACGAATCGTTCTTTTTTTCAAAAATTTGGATGTAAAGTCTTTTCTACCCTTCTCTTCACTCAACTATTTATTCAAGAGCACGATTTAAGAATAACTTCGTGGAAATCCTCAGTACGTTCCAACAACTTTCATTCAACTAATTTTAGTAGCGGTTGGAACCTGTTATAATTATTTCTGTAAAACTCTTCTGTACCGTATATACCCATATATAAAACGCACCCGCACATAAGATTCGGCAACGTTTTTGGGACCGCGATCTTCATCTATCAAAATAAATAGAATGGGAATTAACTCCTACAAGATTCCTTTTTCCCTCCTCCTTTATCGCTTTATGGGGATTTGGGGGGATTCCAATTCCAATGGGAATTTACGCCTATTTCACTCCTCCTTAATCGCTTATCAAGATTAATTTGAATTGGAATTTACTCCTACAAAATGCTCTCTCTCTCTCTTTTTAACTTAAAAATGCGTCTTTTACTTGAGTATACATGGTATATTCTTTCATATTTTTGCCCTAATGACCAGATTAATTCCAGCTTATTATGGTTAAAATATGGTTTATATTGGTTTTATGGTTTATATTGGTTAAATGGTATATATTGGTTTAAAGTCTGGTTAATGGAAGGAAGTTTTATGTTACGAATGGGAAAGATGAGTAAATATTTTTTTTGCTGAATGCTGCAAGAACGTTTTTAATTTTCATTTTCTCAAAACTATAAAAAATGTTGGTGTGACTTTGTGGATGTGTGGGTTCGAAGGAATGATAGATGGGAAATATTGTTGTTGCTTAAAGAATATAGTTGATGAAAAAATAATCATTTTAATGATCCGCAGCCCTGGACAATGTTAATAATGATAATGATTTCTTTATGTAAGCAGGAAGATAATAACATTTACATCCATTTTAATAGTAAATATTGTTGACGAGCACACACATCCGTACCCTAGTCAGGAAAACCTGATTAATCGGGACTAGAACCCGGTAGCTTGGGATTGGAACGCGATTCCATTACCGCGGCCAATGTTATCGAAAAAATATATTAATTAGCACATAGAGAAAAGGTTTAAATCCAGTAACGTTTACTTGAGTTTTTTCTCTTGAATGATTATACCCCTCGGGTGGAGTAACTAATCGTTCTTGCGCTCTCCAAAATGTCAACGCTTTCAAATTGCACCACTTATTTTCACCGCTATGATTTGCAATTTCGAATTGGTCTACCCCCTGGTGATTAATTATCTAAATATAACCCAAGGACCGATTTCTCTCTGGTGACAATCTCTTGTTGATCCGTGGTGCAATAGCCAGCGATCGTGGGCTATTCTGGGCGCGACCGCTTCTGCAGGCCCACACACGCACATGCACGCCAGAACGCACACACGCACCTGACGCCCTTCTTAAATGGTATCCATTTAATCGAAACTCCTCCTTCGGTCTCCATTCCGATACAGCTTCCCTCCACAATGCCCTTCTCTCCCACATTCATCCGCATTTTTCTTACCTTCTTTTTCCCCTTTCACTTTCATCAGCGCTTTTCTTTGCTACCCCTCTGTGCCCACGCGCGAACATTTTTCCGTCTCTCAACTTCTGTCATCCATTATAATGTTATGCATACGTTCGGCTTGCGGCATGCACGCTGCATAGTCCAGATGGAAATCCTTTTATTTAGCTGGTTCAATGTGATTGCATTTCGATTATGAGAAAATTTCAATGAGGTCACGAAATGGAAGGACCGCAGGAGATATTTGAGACGAAGTCTTGGGTCTACCCTTAAAAAACTCAATAATCAAAATCATGAATGTTGAATTTGGAAAATAAGGGCCTCAAAGCAAAACCGTTTGCTCGAAATCCACCTGTTTAATCGTAATATATACAGAGTCACATTAAATCTGTGAAATTTTATCAGTGAAAGCAGTCTATTTAAAAGGTACTTAACCACTTCCCCGACGCACCGAGATATCTCGTAGAAGAGAGTGGTTTACAATCCGGTCACGCCCGAGATATCTCGCATTTAGGATCTTCTGCTTTTTGACAATTTTTTTACTTTGAAAAAGAAATCTCAGTTGAGCTGTCGAACGCGTTTACCTTGTCTAGCATGCTTTCTTTTATCTGTTTCATTTGTACGTCTATTGTTTTACCTAATATGTGGATATTACGCTATCCGGTTAAAATTTAAGGAAATAATAAAGTTAAATGTAAATAGGTATCCTAGGGGAAAAAACTTTCTTTCTGTTCTTAGCTAAGTATATGCATACGAATAAACTAATAAAAATTGGGCTTTTTCTAAGTCCAACTTATACAAAATATGACAGGGAAGAGGTTAAACATCCCCTATTTAACTTTTTAGTGGAGGAGAGAATGAAAATTATTAATAGAAATAAGAATTAAACGATAAGAAGAATTTTCATAATTACAATTCAGCAAAATACGCAGGATTGCTACGAGAGATACTACAAATATGTATCGTAGCTATAATTAAAGGGCTCGAGAGGGGGTAAGATCATTCATGTAGAAGGAGAAGAAGGAGAAGCACCAGCTAGTTATTCTTGATCGAAAGATAGAATTGGGATAGAAGGATGGAAAAAGTAACTTCTCTCTCATGAAGTCGAAAAGAAAAATTCTCGAGCGTTACAAAACGTCATCTTAAACACGTGTTCAGCGTTGCCATGTCACCGGACTTGATATTTGACATACTTTTGGTCTGAATATTTCCAATAAAGTAAGATTATGTTTTAGCGCGACGTAATTCCATAGTAAATTGGTTTAGATCGAACCTTCAACCCACGGCCCAGTTTCAACCGAAAATTTATCTTGGCTTGCTGTTGAATCCTCCGAAAAATAATTTGCTGGAACGTCAAAGCAGCGTAGGTGCGCTCATAAATAATCACCAGGACGTAAGGCACACTGAAAACGTTATGCGGACAGTGTGTACTGTTGACGCAGGACTATTTTTATCCTCACTCATCCTTGAACTCGACAGTATCCGCTTCTTTAAAGATGGATAACGAGAAATTACGGCATTAATAAGACCGTCGTCTTCGTTTACGTTAAGTTCTGGCGATAGAATATCGGCCTCGGTTGCTTTTTCAACGATCTCACTTTAATAGCCCTTTAGAAGTTTCATCTAGAAGTAAATTTTTCTTCAAATTTAAGTTGATTTTTGTAGAAATCTTATATTTTGGATTAAATTTCAGGGGGTGTAAGAAAAATTTGATTTTTAAATTTTGCTAAACTTCAATTGTAATAATTTTGTGTTTTATTTATTTTTCAAAAGATGCTTATTTTCATGTATCAGAGTATTTTTAATTATGGATACGTCATGTTCATATATGACTTAAAACGGTTCAAGAAAATATATCCAGAGATAATAATAATAATAATTTAAATAATAACAATTTAATGCCTTTCCTACCAAATTAAAGTACAAATCTAGATACACATTTCTTCGAGAAATGTAGGTATCCCTAAGGTGATTGATAACCAGATTCGAGGTTACTTACTCTTCAAACTATTTAATGAAAAATAAAGAGGAAAAGGAAAGAAAACGCAGTATAGTAAATACCATGCGTGCAGTACAAAATTACAGAAGAACATACGATAATAATAATTTAAGGTAAAAATTTAATCAAAATCCTGAAATTCTTTTGACTTAAACACTTCTCGTTAAATAAATTCAGTTTTTGCGATACTTCTCACATGAAACGCGTTTTTTGCGTTTCATTTAATTCTCAAGGAATTGTTGCCACTGGATTTCGAGGAACCTTCATAATTAACCCGGACCTACCGGCATAATTCGATCTCCCGCGACTATGTCACCTTCTAACTCATCCATATATATATATATATGCGGAAATCCCGTTGAGACAGCGTCGGTAATAACCATATCCAAAACTGCTCGTAGATGTATATAATTACCCCACGGCGCTAATGAGCTCGTTAAAAATTCATCTCTCGCAGTTCATTCGCGCTTCACCGCCGCTAAATTTACCAGTGGAACAAATGGAAGTTCCTAAAAATGCGGACGATCTCAATACCCCCAAAATCCTCGGACAGTGATCCGCTACAGCAGTTTAAAAAACCGCCGTTTGTTGGCACTATCCTTCCTGCGGAGGATAAAAATGGGTTTATTTTTATCTCCCATCCATCGCAACATGCACACGCGCATGCGCGAACGCAGGCAAAACACAGATCTTTGACGGGATGTACATAAACCCACGCTGAATGAGGGGAAAAAAGCGAACAAAGTTTCCCTTTTCTCGTAACCGTAAGAAAAAGAAGCGATGAAATACCCTTTTAACCTCGTCAACTTGTCGCGCGCCCACGTGATTTGGGAAATGTCATATCGCAGCAGACTTCACTTTCATTTTTGCGCCAATGAAGTGCTCGCAATGGAAAAGTAAACCCACGGCCACGCGGAGGTCGGCCGCTCGCAGAAATATCTCTCGATCGGCATTTTTCCCTCGAGAGTGGGTGAAAACTCTTTCTTGACGCCTTCGCGGATTCTCCGATAGCGGATCACTTGTCGTGGAACAGATCGCTTTACCTCAACGCGGACGTCTATTGGTTAGACTCACTGGCCGGATGATCTCTAATAAGCCATCATTGCGAAATATCCCACGATTACGAAAGAAATTAATACATTCTAACATTTAAACTATCGTTCGTTTTTCTGGCCGGCATGGGTGGTGAAACCCGCGGTTGAAATCTTCCAATCTACTCTATGATTCGTAATTTCATTCGTCCGATCGCGGAATTTCACATAAAGGCAACCTTGCACGAGGCTATTTTTGTTGAAAGGGGAATAATACGTACGATTTGTTCCCTTCGTATGCCTCCGTCTCTGATTAGAAAAACTGGAACACGCTAAAGAAGCAATGTCAATCTCTATCACTACTTGATATCCCGCTTTAAGGGAGGTTTTGAGCAGCTGCTCCTGCGTTCGTTAAGAAACAATTTTCATTGTACTTTCCAGCAATTTTTTGGTTCTGTGGTATTCTCATAATTTCCTCACTTCAATTTTTCCTTGGTTATTCTTAGGATCTTAATAACTCGATTTTAGTGTATTTATATTATATATTTAATTTTATATTCATATTTTTTAACACTTTCCAATACCATTTCTACCTGACTCAGCGTCTCGCCAAGTCAGAAAAGTATAATAAATAAATAAAAGAAAAAATAAAATGAAGCTGAGTTTTAAGATCATCATTTCCCAGTTACACAGACCCACGATGGTTGATTTAGCTCATATTTAATGTCGACGCTAAAAGAATTATAATTTGAACATTATTTTTTCCTACTATCTTTAATGCCTTGTTTTGAAATTGGTTTACAGTATTACTGGCATAACTGAATAAGCAATTCCGCCAAGGATTTCTAATCACGTAGAGCATACGGTATTTCCCCATGGCTGAGAAAACAGATAAAGATATGGTGGCTTTCGTTTGCTCGGTTCCAATTAGTTTGAGAAGTTCTTTGAATTCCATTATTCTTTCGCTGATGATGTTTTGTCAGGGAATAAATTTAAAAAATGTTAAGGTCCTTAATGATTTAGGGAAATACGAGAACTGATGAGATCAGACGATAATTATTCAAAGGGAATAATAGGATTTCTGTTAAAAATAGTTTCCCCATATCGAGATCATCCATTGGTGCTTAATTTTAAAATCTTTAAGGCTCTAATTTAATGCACATGCCATTCATCGGTTAAAACGAGATATTTTAATTTTATAAATATTGAATATCCTTAGAAATGCCTTCCCAGTAAATATCGAAGCTAATACTAAAATACGCTCATATCAGCCGAAAGGATGGCATGCCATACCGTTGAAATTACTGATTTTTTTCCTTTCGTCCTCAAAGAGATCAACCCCCGTTGCCGATCGGAGGGAAAACGTTTCTGACCAAAAGGATATCCTCTAAGAGAAGGACAAAGGCATCCATTCTCCTCGCAGACCGACTTCCCTCTCAAAAAATTATATTAAAAGATCTCTATTTTGAATTTTAAAGTAGCTCGTTACTCATCTCGTTTTCTCTTTTTCTCTCCCCCTCCTCCTCTCCACACCTCACATTCACCTCATAAACATCCAACCTCCCACCACCCACTCCCATAATTATCTCCTCCCCCACCAACCCCTCTTATCCCCTCTGCCTCCCACTCTCCGTCCGCCCCATCCCCATCTTTCCATTTTCAGCAGGGGACCCCGTCCACCAGATATAGCAGCGTGACGCCATAAGACAAGAAGCGAGGAGTGGGGCGAGTTTGAAGGAGAGAAGAGGGGAAGAAAAGGAAGAGGAGAAAGGAGCAATGATGATGTCGAGCACTGCAACCCTGTTTCTATGTGAGAGGAGACCTCACCGTGAGGGCCTACGGCTGAGCCTCAACCGCAGCCTCAGCGACCCGAACGGTGGAAGGGACGCTGGACCTACCAACGGTCTCAAGCCATTCTGCACCAGCCTCCGGAAAGGAGGATTGGTGCACGGCGTCAACCACCCCCACAATCTTCACCAGCAAAGTCAAAGGGGCTCCTCCTCCACACACCTCCACTTGTTCCCCTCTCCCTGCTCCCCCACTTCCTCCTATTCTTCTTTGGCATCCCCTATCTCCCCCTTCCCCTCTTCTCCTCTCTCTCCTTACCCCTCTTCTTCCTCTTCTTATCCATCTTCTCCGTGCTCCACCTCTTCTTCTTTCACCTCACCGCCCAAACGCTTCAAGCTGGAACCTGTGGCAGGTCTTCTCCAGCCTCCGGGCGCTGGAGGGGGCGGCAACTTTCCATTCTTCAGCCCCGCATGTAGTCCACCCTCAAGCTTGGCATCCAGCCCTCCAACGAGCCCTTTGTCTGATGCACCTGCTGTGCTTACTAGGGCTCTGCTCCTGGAAAGGGTGCGGGCCATCAAACCGGCCGACCTAGCAGAAAGGCTCTCGGAGCAGAGCAAGATCCAGAAGCAACAACCGGAAGGGGATGGTGAGACCTCACCAGGAGGATGTTCCACGGAAGGACTGCTGCTGATAGACTGCAGACCCTTCTTGTCCTATAATGTGAATCACATCCGTGGGGCAATCAATGTCAAATGCTCCGATAGATTCAATCGCCGGAGGCTGCAGATGGGCAAAGCGGTCCTCGCAGACCTCGCGACGACCGCCGAAGGCAAAGCCCGGCTGAGGGGAACGTCAGTGGGTGGAAGGGAAGGAGGCGGCGAAGGTGGTGCGGAAGAGGACAAAGAAACCCCCCAGAAGACTCCTGAGGAGGTGGTGGTGTACGACGAGGCGACGGCTGAACTGGATAGTCTGCCGCCGACGCATCCCATCCTCCTGGTGCTGGCGGCCTTGGCCAATGACCAAAGATGGGAGCCGGCTTTCTTAATAGGTGAGTGTCATCCGTTTTTCCTCTTTTTTCAGTAAGGAACTTCCTACTGCTCCTCCCACGCCATCAACTACTCAGAAGAATAGGTTAGGGAACTGAAAGATCCCCTTCTCCTTCATTCATCCCACCCACACTCTCTTCGTCATCCCTTCTTTTCCCCCTCTATCGTCGCGAAGAAAGTTTACATATGCGCGAGCCCTCAAGCAGGTGATGGAGTGGGAGTTGGCGGGAAATGCGCGAACTGAAGATCGAAAATAACAAATGCAACGCGAACTTTCGAGCGAAGCTGTCGGATATCCATGTAATATTTGGGTAGTTTTTCGGATTCCAACCTCATGTCTTACAGTTCACGTTGATTGAACATTTAATGAAAATAAGCGTTACGCTAAAGTGAAATATCAAAAGTCAATTCAAGTCAATAGGCAATTTCCAAAGCCCAAAACTCTAGCCGATAATAGATTTGATGGTTTCCAAGTAAGATTGAGCGAAAGAGACAGAGTTGATACCTTCCTTAAATAACAGCTATTATAGTTGTGTTTCAGGAAGTTCATGAGGGTTTCTTAAAATAGAACTATAATAATTAAATGACGTCAAGGGCTAATCGAAAAGTCTGTATCAGTGGTGATGAAATAAACAGCATTAATGAATATAAAGCTTTCATCGTTTAATTTTCCTGTATGCTTACTCAACGCTCTTATGTATAAGAAATATTCATAAGGTAAATTAAAACAATATTTACCATTTTACTATTAATACATTAGTTAGTACATTAGCATACATTAGTGTTATTTTTAGCATTTAACCTGACTAACTAACACGGAAAGTTGCTTTAATTCTTTAAGGAATCAAATTATACATTAATTAGAAAATCGTGAATAATTTTAAAGCATAAAAACATACTCTAATTTGTCAAATGTGTCATGGCTTTTATTTGCTCTCACGAATGAAAATTAATCTGTGTTTAGGGTCTTTAGTTAAAGCCTCTTGTCTCTCTGAAGGACAGCGATGACAAATCATCCTCTCTGTGCCGAAATACTCTGTAATGATCAGGAGTTTTTGCAAATAATTCAGTAAACTTATTTGCTTTTGAGGTACTGAGGATTCGTAAATAGTCTTTCACATAAAATCCTACTGTAGCTAAGAAGTTAACGGACGCCCAAATAAACAAATACGTTAGGAAATTTTGCTCGCGCAATGAGAGCAAGTTATTGTGAAATAATTTAACATGCTGATTTCATCGTCGAATGCCGCATCATTTTTCTTTTTGTATCTTACGTTTATTTGAGGATTTATTTGAAATTTTAAATAATGATTTCATGGTTACATGTATGATGACTAATTTTTCATCCAGCACCAGGGAAGTAGGTGAATTTCTTTACAATAGGTCATTTTAAGTTAAACGCGTAATAATTTCTATGAAAGATATGCTTTCACATTTCTATATTTTTGTAGAAATGTATCATCTGACTGTTTTAGTATTTATTTTATCCTTCATAAGCAGTTGAAATATATTAAATCAATATCATTGAAGACCCCCATTTAATTATTATACGTATTTGCAGAAAGCTTTTCTGATTTTATAAGTTATACCAGCAGAGTTTCTGTAATAATGATATAGACATTTCCTATTATGATATGCATGCAAGCATATTCGCAGGACAATTCTAGGCCATTTTGGCTCAAAAATCTAAGTTTCGTCCTTATAAGGTTTCATCGGTGAAGTATATTTCACATTAGTCCAAATTAATCATGACTTAAAGAGGATACAATATCAGAAGGAAAACGCCTGGAAGGGAGACGTTATTTTTCGTCGCCTAGGATCTTATTTGAGCCTGAGTATTTTAATAATATTAACTAGGTGGTTTTGGGGGATATTTCCGCCCTTAAATTTATAGCTTTTTTTATATGAACTTGAAACCAGTTAAATTTCAGTGCGAAAATCTGTCAGTTAATCGGCTAATGATTTAAACCTATTTTCATTTTTAAAAGTATAATATTTAAAACGCTAATTAGAAGTTTCTAATCCCAAAATACCAGAAGATAAATTCACCATGTATAAAAAATTCTTCTTGCCGCATCATTAAGAAAAATGAGTTTTTGGCTATTAATTGGAATTTAGGAATCAGTAGCACCATCTTTATCATTAGGAATGATTAATTTGGAATTCATTTGCTTTAATGACTTTCAGTTAGTTATTTATTACTCACTTGATTCAGTCAATCTAACAAATATTTTCAACATTCGTATATTAGTGAGTACAAATTAGCAAGTAGTTTGAAAGCGATGGAACCCGCTAAATAAAATACGGTAATTAAATACGGTATCTTAACATTTGAAAGTGTGATACTTAAATGATTTCTGCATTAAAATTCATAAGAATTTGATTGTTAAAAACATGTAAAAGGCTCTCTGCTAATTTTTCAGAATATTAAAATGCTTTTAAAATTAAATCATTCTGGAAATGACAAGGCATGTATGTGCTAATGTTGGTCTTTGACGTCAGCCCAATTTCCTGAACCGTTTTGTTAAGAAATCGTATTGTTTGTTTCTGCTGTTTGCTATTAAACAAAATCAATCCTGATGAGTCATCTTTGAGCAGGTTGAGGTCATCACTTCATCTAAAAGGAATGGTTTAATGTTTATTGACACGATTCGTTCATTCTTCTAGCGTGATATAAAATCATATTAGATGACTTCATGGCTGAAAGTCATAGTACTAATTTACAAGGTATACAATTTTCTAGCATCAATTCAAAATTAGTTGTGTTTTCTCATTCAAAGAAAACATTATTTATTCATTTCTTTCCATTGTTCGTCTCTTAAATTTGTATAAATGAGAGTAATGAAGCTCGTCAATTACTCGTATCATGACAATCATATTAGTGATCAAGATCTTTTTTTCAAAATACTCATCCGTTTTTTTCAGATCCAGTTATTCGCATTTTTTAAAGAAATTTTATGAAATAAAGAATGGAGGGTATTTTTCTTTCGTTAATTAATTATTTTATTTTTGAAATTAGTGTCTTTCTTGATTATTATTTATATATTTTGCTTACCGCGGTGGTAGAATGGTTAGATTATCTATCTAATGCTGAGATCCCGGGTTCGAATCCCGGCTAAACGGGTTTTTCCGGGCTGGGTACTTGTGTTCGTCCTTTGTGTCTGTGATAGTCCAAATTAATAAAACGAATATAATTGATGGCTCCTATTTCCGTTAAATAAATTAGATTAATATTTCTTTAGCTGCTTATGCCCCTTATTCATTCCTTTGCTGAAACTTTCAAGGGGTAATGTAACCATTTAGGTATCATCAAATAACCCCTAAAAATAACAGACGCATCCGAGACTCGAACTTGGGACTTTAATCGGCTGTGTTCTAAATCCAACGAGACCGGCAATTTTTATATACTCAACGATTACAGTAGTAGTAGTAGTACAGAAAGCACATATATACCTCTGGTTTTACATCAGAAAATAAATAGCTAACAAAGGTCATTGTCACGTATTTCATCCGAGGCCATTTTAGAATGGAATGAGGCGAAGGACAAAGTCGTTTGTGCTCTGTAAGTGTGCTTTGGTGACTCCGATTGATGTTTACTCTGTGGAAGAATGCACCGGCGCAGAAATAATTGGCAACCTGCTCCTCCGCTTAAGAAAACAGCGGCCAACTCCACGTCAATTCGGCTCCTCGCTTAAACTCGACTATCTTGCTCAATTTGCTCTCGCTCTCTTGTCCGCAGGCGGAAATTCCGCAACTGCGGGATGATTTTACCATTGCTAGCGCAACCCTCTCCACGCTTTCTAGCCGGTTCCGAAACGATCGCGAATTCTTTTGGAAACCCATTGACAAGGCTCGCATTATATTATGTAATGGTCGATTTTAATCTCACAATCTCATTAGCTGCGGAAGAGGGGTAATCAGATTTAAATCTGGGCGATAACGGAAAGCGTCTCATAGGATGTTATCCACCAAGGTTGCGTTTTAGGCCAAGGAGATTTTCAGTCCTGATTTCAATCCTGATTGTAATTATTAAATGATTTTGCTACAGTTTGTTCTTTTTACGAAAAATGCGTCAACTCTCAACAGCCATCCAAGTCGAAGCAATGTATACTTACAAATGCTTATTGCACAACGAAGGTAAAAACTATTATTATGTCTGGTAATTCCGGTAGGTTAATTTACCCTAATATTCCATACTTAATACTCTTTCCTTTATTTCATGATAACATTACCGTCTCTTCATATCATTCAACACCTGTCTTTTCTTTTCCCTTCTATCTTTACATTGCATCCTTTCCTTAATTAAATTAATTAGGATTTCCTACCTCCTCAAAATTTGACCCAACCATTCCCTTTGCCATCACTTAGTTACGAGATAACATTAAATTGTAACTACTGAATGAAATTTTAAGCTGTGAAATTAATATTTATGGTTATTTAAGGCGTTGACATTAAATCTCGAAAGAAGAAATACTGGTGTGAAGACTCGAAAGAAGAAATAATGTCTTTATTTTTGTGAAGAATTCCGTGCGGAAATGTATATTTATGCCATGGCAGAGCTCCAAGCAAGTATGGCAACTAATTACAACCGTTTCTCTCAATGGCAACCGCTGGAGTAATTGTGGATCAGTGAATAACCATTCACGCACTTAAGAATGAAGCAATCAGGGAAGTGCATGGTCGAATCCTTAAAACTCCCTATCCTCCCGAAGTTTCGATTCCGTGACTCATGAGGCAACATTCATAAAGCAGGTAGAGGAAGCATTTAGCAGTAATAGTAGTAATTTGAAATATGGTCCGACAACTAAGATCATTTCGCACATGAGCTCCCACCAGGAGTTAAACCTGGGACCGCTTTCACCGAAGTCGAACGCGTCAACCGCATGGCCATCCGGAGGCCCGAGAAAGCATTACGCCAAGATAAAGGAAAAGTATATCGCTCTCCCCACGAGAATGATCCGAAGGAATGACCACTACCGCTGCAAGAGACGTAATTCCATTTGTAAGATGCGATCGCCGGCCACGATATTGGATCAAAGTGATGAGAACACTTCCATTGCGGTGGGGTCGTTTCTCTGAGTATATATGTGTAGCGCGTGGGCACAGAAAAAGTCATAAAGGAACAAGGGTGGAAAAAGGGTGTGCGCGAACTGACAGGCAAACGGGGGTTGGAGACTCATCGGCTATCGCCCACTCCCCATCTAATCCTGTCTTTGGAGACCCCTGGCGAATCGGAAGGCTTCTTTTTTGGATGGGAGCCAATCAGGAGTCGGGACTCTTCTTCAGCTTCCGGGCAAAATGCGGGGATGGGGGTGCTTCACACAATCTGTTTCCTCTCCACCCACGCACACCTCTTCGCCCCACGCGTGCTTTTTATCCTTCACAACCAACCCCTCCGCTTCTCTGTCCCTATCTTCTTCCACTTCGTATCGTCGCTTCTCTCTGCATCTATCACAACCTTCTTTTTCCATTCCATCCTTCGACCTGTAAAATGTTATGATGGAGTGCCAAATCGTAGTTTTATCCCGTGACTAAAGTTGTTTATCTGTTTACTTCCTCTTCTTCATTTCAGCCTATTTTTCCGTCTCATTGTGATGATATTGGTATTATTTATAATGGAAAACATGGAAATATGAGGTTTCTCATACTTTTAGACCTCTGCTTGGTATCAAACTCAGTACCTCAATATTGGACTGCAACTTCCTAGTTTGCTTCTCTGGATTCAAAACCCTTATGTGGACACCTTGAAGGAAGGAGCTTCCTTTCCTAAATTCGTATAGGGAAATTCCTAAGAAACTGTAATCCGGAACTTCCCGTTTGTTTCCAAACTCAAGTTCCATCTGCCGAAATACGGAGAGTTTTTCAACCTCTAATTCATTAACAACATTTAATGATGTATGGAAAACTCCCATTATCAAAATTAAATAGGATTTTTATTTTTATTTATCTCCCAATGCTCCTACAATCGTCCATTTACTGGATAACTACAGTGGTAGGCGTAAACACTAACAATAGAGGAACGCACAAAACCATTCCTAACCGGAAAAATCACTTTGAGGTTGGACCACTAACACGCCAGGCGGCGGAGTGGTTTGATCAAATCTGGATGCTCTCTGAAACAGGGCATAAAGGTGCTCTTGTCTTAGGCTCAAACAGTTCCTGGCGGATCATGGTTCTATCCCCTGTTTATTTTCCAGACTCAGTTGATCTAGTATGGCCGTCCTCCACGGAAATTCATCGCAAAGTACGAGATTTATAATGATAAATAAAATAAAAGATTTATTGTCCATCAAAGTTTCAATTTCTCTACTGGTTCCCGTCTTGGCCGTCTTCAGCAACATTTAAGGCTTTTCCTTCAGCTGCCGATGAGATTTTTCCCCAGAAAATTTACCCATATGCCTTTCCTCTATTTCTACGTTGATTGCAATCAGGGTGCACGAAAATAACGAAAATGAAGACGAGATGAACGAAAGAAGACGTTCAAGACTTTTTTCTTTTCCGTCATCTTTTCCTAACCCGTTTCCATTTTACGTATGCTCTTCCTTTTACCTTAATATTTCCCCTTCGCTCCATCTTCCAACCCCTCTCGTCCATTTCCGTGAACTTCACTCATCACTCTAACCCTTTTAGCATAACTAGGGCGTCCTTGATTTCAAAATCCCTTGTTCCCGCCGCAACCGCGCGTGGGCTCGCGGTCTGACATTTAAAAACGATTTCATCCTTATTTTAGTCGTGCGAATCGCAAATTTAACGCAGCTCAGCGCTCTCGTGAAATATTTGCATTGCGCTCGATAAATAGTCCTCATTTACCTTTGCACCCGCCTAATTTATTAATATAATGACGTCATTAATTTTTTACTAAATTAGGTCACCTGTCAAGATAGGCGAATACCCTGTCTCTTGAGTAGACTGTCTTTATGTGCGTGAATATGAACATTTATCTATTCTATTCTATTCTATTGATGCTCTTGATTTTAACTGAATTTTCATGTCTTATTATTTATATTTTAGTGTATTTTCTACCGTAGACGTTTCATGACAACTTAATTTATCTACTGAAAATATCTTTCTTGAAAGTTTGAAGTTTCGTGTATCGCATACGCCCCACAGCCTAATCGATTGTTTTTGCAATCAAAGGAATCTATTTAAAAATCCTTGTCTTCTTGTGTTTGTTAAACTCGATAGTGTTTTCGTCAATTTAATAAAAAACAACGTATTGCAAGAACTATTTTAAAACCTTCAGTTTTAATCTTACTATCCAGGATATTACTGAAGTCGGTTATATAGTCATACCATAACTCTACCTATTTTAGTAAATCTCTCTTGAAGTATTAATTATAGGGTTACTACGAGTGTTGGCATCCAATAGAGTTTTATGGAAGGTTCAAAAATTGATTATAACATTTTAGTTCAATTGGTGAATATTTAATCAATTAACTTCCAAAATCTCTACAAAGTTAAAAAAAAAATATTTTCTCGTAAAATGAATGGTATCAAGCGACACTTGGTGGAATTTCATGAATTATGTATTTTAATATATTTAATGACAAAATTTGTACAAATCCACAATTTTTTTTGTAAGTATGTGCAAGTTTTGCCATTAAAACGAATTCCTTTAAAGGTATACTATACAAGCTTCATTATGACTAATTTCAATCCATCCAGCTTGAAGTAGCGGATTCAGATTAATGCACCTCAGGTTCCCGTACGGATATACCAGCAGCTCTCATTTGCATGTCATTATATACCTGCAATTTCTCGTTCGTTGATTTTTTTCGGCAGTGCGATGAATCACTCTCACCGTGCCACTGCAAATATGAGCAGCGGTATGCCCGCGGCCGTTACTTATGAGGGTCAGCTGAGCTTATAATCCCACTTTTCCGGA
This sequence comes from Ladona fulva, assembly GCA_000376725.2. Taxonomy (NCBI): domain Eukaryota; kingdom Metazoa; phylum Arthropoda; class Insecta; order Odonata; family Libellulidae; genus Ladona; species Ladona fulva. Next base: position 709,696 of record KZ308317.1, read on the forward strand.
GATAAATGCCATGATCAATCATCGCAAGGTTTCAAGGAAAGTACGCGTTATTCTCATCGCCCAAGGATTTGTTTTCCGTTGGAAAGATTCGTGCCCAAGATGGATGTTCGCTCAGTCGCGGTTTAAGTGAGAGCAGTAGTGATCTTTCGCATTGCAAGTTGGCTCTCGCACGAGCTTAACATTGTCTTCATGGAGGCGCTGATCGCAGAACATGATATTTACATTATTCGTCTTGCTCCTTGTTATCGCTGGTGTATGTGTCCACTTCGCCGATGTATGTTTCTAAGGCAATGCAACCGTGATGGAATATTACAGCTTCTGCTTAACGGACATTTTTTTGCCAGTTTGTTTACCAAAGGACAAAAGAGTAGTTGTACTACCACCTGGAAAAATTGGACCAAATAGCCTGTTAGAATCGCATATCTTATAACTGTATGAATATGGTATAACTACGATGTATATGCAGTCATAAAAAGGTGTAATGAAAAGAAAATGAACTGTAAATTAGTCGGTTTTTAAAGCCTTTATTACAATTTAGCTGGTAACTTGTGAGAATGGTATTCAATAACGAAATTACGGTATCTCGTTGAGACAACATTCTGACTTGACTTAATTGAGAACATAATTAAAAAATCAAAATTACGATACTTACAATTAGTTTATATACTTTCAAAGAGGAGTGTTTTCCGTCACGCGTTATCTCTCATTCCTTAAACTGAATTTTCCCACTGGGATTAATTTATTAAGACCATCAGCTCACGCTGATATGCTAGTCTTGCTAACGAAAGGGTCAGCCTTCACGCCGAGTGTTAATCAGCTGTCGTTATGAGATCACAGTTTTATTGTTGGAGTGTTTACGAGAAATAAATGCAAATAAATGAATCTTCAGCACTGGTGACTCAGAGAGGCCATCGGTGTTTAATCCCCAGCGTTAAATATTTACATCCGAAACATGGCACAAATATTCAGAACAAGAGATATTTATAACTGAAAGCTGTTTTTCTCTTTAAATTCCTGCCTTTAATCAGAGATGCTTTGAATTTCTAATTGAAGATGAAACCCTTATTTTAAGGATGATTTCGAAACGATTGCTTATATTTTTTGCGAACTCTCTTTCACCTATTTAACGCATTGTGTTGGAGGGAAGCCAGAATTTTCCATCGCACCTTAGAGTGCTCTTATAAACACGTCCCACAACTCTTAGGCCTGTGTAGGCGACGAAAGCGTTAAGATCATTGGTCTTAGCGGCAGATATCTTTACAGGGAACAGGTAGCGGCGAAAGCCAAACGGAAAGGGCGGCAGTATCTCACGATGAAAGAATTTTCTGTTTACTAAATACCATTTGGGAAATAGATTCGCAATCTATAAATGTCTGATCGCAAATAGTAGAGAATATTTTGCTGGATTTTTGGCTGTGATATGTTCCGTTCGAGTAATATCTTTCAATACATTAAAGGATAATAGTTCTCAATTCTTACAAAGTAAAATATTATTCTATCACATTTAAAGAATAATGCAAGATTGCAAAAGTGGAAAACGATGAAAAAATGCAAAAGATAACGAGCAAATTGTCGGTATTTACAGCTTAAAATTCAAGGTTATCTCAATAAAATGTTACCTAAATATTAAAGTGATTTATATCAATCGTTACCAAAATAAATCGGAAATTTAACGATAACAATACTTTTAAGAAAATTGAAAGGTTTTTCTAGTTCATCAATCATACTCTTCTATCGTTAGTTGTCTTTTAGTTAGCTGACATCTTAAGCCTTTTAAATAGCTCATTCGTTTGACTGGTAGCACATTTGGGAGTATTTAAAATGTTGCGTAATTACCTAATGATATTATATTTTGTTTCTGCTTTCCCATAATATTCCCATATTTCCCTCTTATTCCTCCTCCTGCTCACAACCGCACAATCAATTTTCATTTAGATCATGGGTTCGATGAACACTACATGTAATAGAGGAAGGCAATCAACTGCATTTGGACAATTCTCAATTGTATGCTTTATAGGAGCGAAATTTCTTCACTTTCATAACTGAGGGATGTTGCAATCTAGATTAAGATTATTCTTTCAATTAATCCGAATTCGATTAAAGTTATTTCATAACACCTTCGTAATACTTCAAGCATGTCATTATTTGATCGTGTATTATTTTTTTTCACTCAGGATAGTGTAGTTTTTCGTAGCATAATGCATTCGCACTGTGCGATCCGAAACTATTACGAATGTCGCTAAGGCGTCATCTCTGCAGAAAAGGAGCAAATCCTCCCATTTATAGGTATTTCCATTTACTCTATTGAAAAATAGAATAGACAAAGCAATTTCTCTGAAAATCCGTACAACCGCAGTATTCAGGCTAATCTTTCTTTTCACTTTGCCTTTAAAGCTAATGGCTCGCATATGTTCACTTTGCATAAACTGCCACGAAAGACATAAACAATTTGATGTATCATGGGAAAGTAGAGGACAAATTCATTTAACTAATCGTAACTTCACTTTACGTTCGAGATTTATGAAATAACTAATGCATCGTTACAAAACAATAATCAACTCCTATTACAGAGAAATGATGTATACTTTTCCACACAAAATATTCTGTGTAGAAAAGAATACATCTTTCCTCTCTACGTCTTGTCCGTCTCCGTAGATTTCAACTCCGATTGGGTTGAACTGGAAATCCAAGAAGTCAATTAAGAGATTGGATGAATTTCATTTCAACCCGGCCAGGTAAGCTGTTACTGTCTAGCACCTCCAGTCACCTCGAATATCATTGAAGAAGCAACTGTTTCTTATATCCGTGAAGGACATTCTTCCCCTTTAAACGCACTCCCAAGGGAACAAACTGCGTTGGACGCCGTCCACCATCTTCGCCGCTCCCTTCCTCATCAAGGGGTGAATTTTTAGAAGACACGCGTCATCGCGCGGTCAGCGAGCCTTATGATGACACCGTCCGAGAGAATTAGCCTCGAGCTAATTTTATTTAAACGAAAACAGTTATCACGTGATATTCACTCGAAGTATCCGAAGAAAATGAGCTTAATTTACCCCGGTCTTTCAACAGTTTTACCAGTTTGAAGGGTAAGACCCTCCTCGAGGAATTCTAAATAATCTTTGCTCTGACTTAAGCGTATCGAAGTAGTATTTTTAAGCTGAAACATAAAAGAAAAAAACACCACAAGTTGGATAGTGTAAAATTGTAGGTTTACATCAACTCGGTCTCCCCGGAAAAAAGTAATCTTGCAGGAATTCTCATGCTTCTAAAGTGTTCATCTCCAATGTCGTGTTCGCCCATAAGCACATAAAATCTTTTAAGCACTGAAAAAATGGTCAGCATTGGTCTATAGTTTTGCTAAAATTTTGTGGAAACAAATAATGAGACTTTATTCGGATGAGATGGAGATTAACAAGTTTCCTCTTACATCAAACCTTTGGTCACACGAAATTTAAAAGAGATAGCTTGAAAAAAGTACACAGGAAAAAATTACTTTGTAGGTACAAAAACGAAGTTTGCACTAAGAAGAAAATACACCTCAGCAGGAAAATACTAACAAGAAGAGGAACGTGAAAAACCTGCGAAACCTACTGATAATTAACTAAGTTTTTAAGAAAAGGCAGTTTAAATCGCATCTGTAAAGCAAATAAAATGGTACAATTACGCAACTTCTTAGACTTAGCAACTAGAAAAAATTTTCCATAAAATAATACGGTGAGCCTCAGAGGAACCGTGTACGGGTTATTCGGTTTTCGGATTACACTGTTTGAGGTTTATCCGCGCATGGAAATTGGGAAGTGTGGATTTTCTGCATTATCTGATAATTCGACTATCCTCTACAAATAATTAGTCCGAATAGTCGAGAGATCATTGTATATGAAGGAATCCTCTTTATACTCGTAAATGTTTCTGACATTCTTCTGACGCTTATATTGCTAACAAAGAAATGTTTGTCTTTGTACAAAGAGGAAAAATATTCCACGGGAAACAATTATATACTATTGTATGTCAGAACAACTAACCTGCAATCGTTCTAAAGTAATTGCTTCAGGGAGATTTTTATAGCTTAAATATTATCAACAATTTAGTCTGACAATTTAAATTTTAATTCTCGTTTCTCATTTTCCTGTCCTTTGACCGTTAAGGTTTTTTGGTTGGAAGGAGATAAAGGTCACCGTATAGGCGTCGAAACGAAGATTGATGATAAAACTTAACTTCCGGTCCTCCCCGTATTTTCTTTGCGTGGAAAACCTCGGGAGAGTCATAAATGATATTGGAGACCGAGAAAGAAAACAGATTCGGCTTTAAAGTAAACGCCATACCATAACCCCCGTTTATTGCCCCATCCGAGCATAATAGCCGTAGTTTAGATGAATTACTTCGCGTTGATTTCGCAAACCTTTATTCATAAACGTTTAAAAGGGAAATGTTTACGTTTATGAACTTTCCATTTCGGGATCCCGATGTCCGCAAATACGCGTGGATTCCAAACGAACCTTTCCTTAACGTTGTTCTCTATGTCGATGAAAGGACTCTTTCAGAAGTTAGTATAAACTCTTAAACGCGATTCTAAATCTGCGTGTCCTTCGATTTTTTAGGTTTATGAGCCTATAAAAATTCACATCTCTCTTATAATGCCATTTTTATTATCGCATTTCTTGTTTCAATTCCAATCACAGGTCGGCTTTCCGAGAATATCTATTTGTAAATTGTGTACACAAAAAGCCTTAAGTTAAGCTCTGATTGTAGCTCTGGGTACTGAAATAAATGGAGAAAATGAGAGGAGATCCATTCTATGTAAATGATGGAAACAGGATTTTGCGGAAGGCTGTAACATACTCTCCATTTCAATGCTTAGTACAGTTATTAACGTTGCTTTCTGTTTCGTTACTTCATTGATTTTCAAATAGATTCTCCCGATCCAAAATAAATTTTACTCTCGTTAAGGTTGCATTTGAGCAGGCAGATATAAATCCTATTTCTCCCAATAAATAGACGATTTCTTGGGATTTTAATGTAACTCAGTTCTCGTGATTACTCATGGAAGTGCTTTATCATAAAATGCAAAAGAAAAAAATTAAAAATCTCCTCCAGCCCTCTCCGTTTTCGTGTCTTTTTCCCTAAAATCGTACGCACAATCACAGTAAGAAGAGACTTAGCCCCAATATTGAGCAAAATCTGCCGCAACGATTCTAAAGTTCTTCCTAAGTATGTTTAGATACTTCGGTGTTTACAGCCCCTCCCACTAGCCAAAAGGCTGCTCGCAGGGTATGTGTATGTAGATTTTTGCGAGTTTCATAGATACGGGTTATGTATTTTAACCAAACATCCGTGTGGCTTTTGTTAAAATGTGACATCAAGGAAACTTTACAGTGCGAAATGAAAGCTCGTGTGAAAGTACGAGAAAGGCGAACTTTAAATACCTGTGAGGATATTTGTCTGCATAGATGATGGATATTCGGTTTCATTGTAGTTAGTTAGGGTACAAATCAGAGGCATCGAACGAGCGACAAATTTTCGCTGACATTACCTTGACAGAACGTGACAAACATTTCCTCCCCCTCACTTGATTGGTGTGACTTCCGTTGCAATCACCGACTTTTGGCTGCAATCCAGTCTTCTTAAATAACATTGGCTAGAACACAGGTTTTTGGCATGTTCTTCACCCTCGCGCTATTCATTTGATCATCGGAAACAACGGAGTTCTCTCCATTAACGCTTAGTTTTTCCTCGCTTATAGCCTACTTTTATGCACTAAAAAATGAAAGTTTACTGTCTTGAATTGCGCTAATCATTTTTGAACATCGTCGAGAAAATTGATTCGTAGCATTAGCGAAAGCTATCAGACTTTATTGGAGAAAAAGATATTCTTCAATGCAGGAGACTTTAATGCACGAGCAATCATTGTGAATTTAATGAAAAATCAATTTCAAAAACATTTAATTTAAGACTACCGCTACCGAATTGAAGTGGAAGCCATATGAAATGGATGTTTCTGAAAGTACTTGACAATTTTAAACCGCTAATGAAGAACATGCTCATCACTCCTGAAGGAGCAGCACTTCCCTAGTAGCCAAGTGTTTTCTAGCCAGTTCATCCATCAAGAGACCAATGATCTTTCCGAATGACCTCGAAAATATGCCACAAGAGAGAAACAAAATTAGCCAAATGGTATATTTCACCGTCTCTAAAAATAAATGCTGCAGGAATACTAAAGCGACCTAATTTTAGTAAACGTGAGAGGATATAAATACAAATGACGTTTACGTCTCCTCCAGCTTCCTTGTAGTTAAATAAAAGCCTCCCGAAGGCGGCATCGGCATCGGTAAAAGCCTCGTGCGTAAAGATTTCTGCAAATCAAACCTTGCATTTTCTCCTCAACTTTCGATCGCTTCGAAGCATTTACCAACAACGTCTTCAACTTCTTAATTTACCAAATGATTCATCGTTCCACTTATCTCGCTCAAAAGAGAGTGGAAAACTTTTTGTCACCTTATAATAGAGCACTTTGTGAGAAACAACAGCTGGGAATAAATAAGCAGCTGCTTTCACCTGCTGCGGAAAATCGTCGCAACGTAACGTCATCCGCATCGTATAAATCCGATATCCATTTTTTACGGACTCCCATCGAAGAAAAGTCGAAGCACGGAATGAATGTGGTTCAAATGGAAGGGAAAACGGGTTTTAGCATGCTGCGGACGCGGTTGCGAGGGAAGAATGGACGATCGGAAAAGAGATGAAACCTATAGCTCGATCTTTTTACTAACTCCGCCTATAAAATATCCGTGGGCGCAGCTCGAATGTTCTTATGGTTTTTTCCTTAAACATCCAAGCATTTCCTTTATTAGTTTCTCCTATCTTTGGAACAAATTCCACCACCTGCGCGAGCACCTCCTCCTCTCTTCGCTTCCCCTGTTGCAGAACTGCTAGCGGGGAAGGAACAGGAATGCTTCCAGGGGTCGCGGGATCGAATCCCATTCAACGCCATAACGTCATCGACTCAATGGGCCTCCGCTTCGCTCATTCCCATCTGCTCGTCAGTGTTAACGGCCTAGGTTGAAACAGGCTACCGTCCCCGCAATTAATAACCGCGTTCTCTCGTATAATCGTCTTTTCCTTGCGTGTAAGATTGCCAGAGGACCTGTTTTTTAACGCTAGGATGGTTTTTTATGTCGCATAGTTTACCGACTCCATCATCAAGATGGATCTAAAGAGGTTTCTTTTAGCGAGTGATTGTATCCCTTATTGCCTTTCAAATACTTTCTCGGTGGCAGCTTGGAAGGCCATACCGAATACTCGGGATCTGAAAGGGTTCCGTAATGGATTCATAAATATAAATCTAGAGGCATTTATTTAAACTTTTCCGATGACTTCTTTGTTGTTAATTCTTTTACGTGATGGAAATTTTTCTTTTCGCCGAAACAATAATGATTTGAATAACTTTTATGACGATTCCACACGTTTTTCTCATTTTTAGTTCTTTTACGTGATGGACATTTTTCTTTTCGCCGAAACAATAATGATTTGAATAACTTTTATGACGATTCCACACGTTTTTCTCATTTTTAGTATTTATTTGAGGAAAATATCTGTACTGATAATCGAAGAGTTATTCAAACAAATTTTTACTAAAAGTTACTTATCAAGTCAGTGAAAGCCTCATTAAGTACTGCCGTCTTTATTCTCAGTTTGGTTATCGATTTCTATTTATTCGTTCGATGTAAGTAGAGAAGAATGGGAATGTTTCTTTTAATTTTTTATCAAGGATAATGTTTTTTAAATATATACCAACAATATATAGGTAAGGAAAAAAGTAACAATTGTCATATGTATAGGATAAAATCTAAATATTAAATATATTGCAATAGATATATTTATTTAACGAGGTAAAATGCGGCGACCAGCCATGATGTCGTCTAGATCAGAGAGGTTACTGAGGAAAGTAATAGGGGTAAATGATGGAATAGGTAAATGTTAGGAGAAAGACAGGGGGGAAGACGAAAGAAAAGGTGTTGGATGATATAAAATGAGGGATACATTTTTGAGGAATACAACAAAGGTTATTAATCAGGGAATATTAGGGCACATGAACCTAATGTAAGGTATAACTCTTATGAAGAGGATGATATGATCCAAGATGGCGATGAGCGAAAATACCTGTGTATATCGTGCTATTTAAAGAAAGCAGAGATAATTCAAGCTAAACTGTTTATCTCCAGCACACACTTAAAGCAATATTTAAGGTCTAAAAATACCAACAGGCACAATACGGTTTCAAAGATGCTGGAGATAAATTTTGATTATGCTATCTTTTATGATAAATCTTTCTATTAAAAGATTGAGATTTTTATCGCTGCGTATATTGATAACATGATGAGGAACCATATGTTTTACTGGTATTCTACATCTTCCTTGGCTAGTTTTAAGTGCAAGATCATTCTGATATTTTATTTATGAATTTCAAACATTTCTGAACGTAAATTTCTCGATTGAATGGATTTGATATGCCATCAAGAATAATTTAAAAAATGCATTTATTCGAATTTAGTTTATAAACAAGATTTCAATTTTAATGGAGTCGTTACTGTTTTACCGAATTATTTTACGTGATTTCTATTTGGAATTTCCTCCAATTTATATTATTAGGGATCAAGGAAATATCAAAATATTTCCTTTTGAAAACGGTTATTATTGTGATCGGTGAAGCCGGTTTTCTGAAAAAAAGTTTAACACAAAATTTTGTTAATTCATGTGGAAGTAAAGGTACAATAATATTCCTGTTTTTTCAAAAAGATCGATGGATTTAAATAGTTCCATTGGATTTGGAATGGATCCAAGAAACGACAGGTGAGTCTCACGCAGGGATTGTTTTTTTTTTCACTTTCATTTCTCAAGTTTCCTGACCTGTTCTCAGTTTAACAATAGCTTCATTTTCTCTTTCATACCGTCGCTTAGTCATACATTTCCTGTCACTGATATAACTTTTATTTTCATCATGCTTGCTTCCTTACTGGACTAGAACGATATTTACAAAAAAAGCTCCCGTAACTGTAGCAAAAAGGGCCGCATTAAATTACACTTTTCATAGCATTCGACAATTAGCGAAGAAGATGAATGCCATTATCGAGAGAGTAACATATTACGATTTGATAAATCCATACTCTCAAAATTCACCCTCCCTAATCCTTACTCTTATCTTTCCAATCATCAATCCTCCCCACGCCAAAAGGCCCAGAGGTCCTTTATTCCAAATACGAAACATACAATATGCTCCAAAACGCATAAAAAGCCTTAGATAAGCAATATGCTCTTTAGGAAAGTCAGGGCGAACGGCTTTTACCTATTTGCGGCTCCCCAACCATTTTCTCCACAATTTAGGGTACGTCTTATCTTATATTTATTGATTTCAGATGTTGCTTACTTTAAATTAAAAGTAATCTGTCCAATCGTGACTTCTTGGAACTCAATATACACTTTGTAAGATGAATAATTAGTTGATATCCAACGAAACTAGTCGAACAAATACCTGCTATGGAAATTACTAAGTATTCTTTCTTTTAATATGATTGCTTACTTTTAAAAGGTGTGTATGGAAGTAATAAAAGATTTTCTGTAACGATAACATTCACTGCAATACAATAAAATACGTCTTTAATGGGCGAAATTGGGACTAGAGAGTCCCAAATTCCATTTAACCCTTAAAAATGTGCGTCGACCGGGAATCGAACCCGGATCAACTTCTTACAAGGAAACTATGCCGACCATTACACCAATTAATATCCATTTTAATAATAATTATTATTTTCGAACTCTAAAGACTACACCCGAAACAAAAAAATCCAATTATTCCTGGGGGGTCTTAGCGCTAGCACGCTAACCACCCCGCCACCGCCACCATGAAAAGAAGTTTCCCCACTATTGCCTTATCCCATCCCCACTCGCCCCTGAGTTACGTTCTTCCCTGCCGTACACGGTGCACGGTCACCTACGGAAATAGAACCGTCGCTGCATTCACTGTGCATCACTCCGTGCACGGTGGAGGGGTTTCTTTAGCCAATGACTCTCCTCACGTGCATCTTCTCCTCTCCCTTTACATCTCTCTTGCGCTACACGACTCCTATTTCTTCTTCACACAAACCCTTTTTTATCTCCCCATGCTCGCATCTTCGACACGTGTACGGATCGCGGAGTAGGAATCGAGTATCGACGGAGCACCGTCTTGTTATGGCGGAAGGGATGCCAATTAAGAAGAAATATGTCCGATGGCAGAATCGCATAACGCGTAGCAATTAGGGACATCCTTTCTACGAGAATGGAAGCCTCATTGTGAATCTTTTTCTTCTTCTTGCGGGATCTGTTTGGTACTAAAAACGAGCGAACGATGGAATGTGTTAGAAAATCGAATCGATTGATTTATTTGCGAAATACTTTCTATAAAATCGGCTTGTATACTTTTTGTCTAGCAACACCGAGCTAGCCTAGCAACACCGAGGATCCGGGTTTGAACTTTTGTCAGCGCATGGTTGTTTGGGTTGAGTTTATTTATGCTGTATTGTGATATTTCAAGGGTTGATTGTTAGGGTGGTCTTGCAGCACTAAAATTTGCCTGAAATGAAGTCGTATTTATTATTATTGGTGTTCATCTTTTTTAAATTTTATAACCGGTGTTGCAAGTGTGTCGGTGATAATTCTGTAGAAAGATTTTTGAAATCATGAAATGCGAGTAATCTGTTTAAAATTTGCTTACCCAATGTTGTTTATCTATCCTTCCTTGCCATACACTCCACACACACAGTGATTCTACTTCTCTCAGTCCACTTAATTCATATAAAATTTTACTTACGTAAGGGAAAATTTTAAATTTCAGTTGGCTTTTTATTCCATAATTGACTTCTTTTACGAACGATTATCTTTTGTTTTATAAAAGTGATCTCCATATGATTATGCGCTCGCTTATGTTTAATTAAATCTTTTTCACATCGGTCCTCTTTCATTTTAATGTATATTTCGCTTAAATGTTTTCCTTTACTATTACTTCTGGGTTTAATTGCATCAACGCCACTAGTATGTAGATAGCATATTCCCAATTCCATAATGCCCACGTATCACTTGTTAAGATTTTTATTTTTTCACGTTCATTGACTATGTTCTCTATTTACCACCCTGACGTTAATTTCATCATTTCTCCTTATGTAACTCTTAGGCGTCTTTCCTTTTTAATTCGCCACGATTCTTAATCAACCTCTGACGATATAGCTATCCAAAGTTATCCCATCACGGAAACGAAATTTCTTGCCTCGATGCTGATTCAATTTACCAGATTTAAAATGTAGAATATGTTGATAAGCATTTCAGATTGGATACACTTTTTATTACGTACACCTGGAACAACGAACCTTTTGTCAGTGGCGTGCCGCTTTTTCATATATAAATAGACTTGTATGCCAATGCAGTGCAAAACCATGGCGGAAGATGCTAAAATTATTAATGTTTTTCATCGATAATTGACCAGTGTTATTGTTGCTGACAAAATTAAACATTAATTAACTTTATTAAGCATCATAATCCAAATTCATTTACCTAGAAGCATAAAATTCTTAGGTTAGGCGTAATAATAAGACCCTCAATAGCTACGCGTGACAAAAAAATTCCCTAGAGAGCTATATGTTCACCACTCTTGACGTAGAATTCATCAGGAGTACATGTACATGAATTTGATACGTAGGATCGTCTTTTTTTTAGACGATGAAAAGGCATAAGTCAATTTATTCGCGAGATAGGATCGCAGAGAAGCGTGAACCGTCTGTATGACACATTACTAAGACATCTCTTCCTTAACATCCTATTGTGAAATTGTCTACTTGGTATGAATGAAGCGCTCACTCTGCACTTGTATTGATGTTAGGCTTCGCTCCCACTTAATCTCCAAGCGCAGGCGATTGGGAAGCAGCACCTGCTCCCCTCTTCCCCGTTGCTATCGCTACTAGACACAAGTGGACAACAATGGACGCTCCGTAAAGCGCAACTTAGGCGTTCCATGGCTATGCAGCTCCGCTCTCTCTAGTCGCCCTTTGCTCCACGCATTTTCAAAGCGATAGGGTGTGCATATAAGAAACAGAGTCCTGAATTTTAATACGTTCTTTCGAGTATCCTGGGAAACAACCGAATCCTATCGGATTTCGCTAACTAGGAAGACCCTCTTTTCTAATGGCTTTGCGTTGAAGTGCATCTCCTGAAGAGGAGAAAGATTTTGGTCGTATTCACGAACGTTGAAGGTCGGAAAGAACTATTAGGACGTTTTTTGCACCGATCTTTGAACGGACGAGCCTAAATTGTTACGTTACCGGTCGAGTGGGACAAAATTGGTCCCCGAAATTGTCTACTTCCTACTAAGTCACTGATTTAATATTTATTTTCTTTTCTAATATTTTACATTGGTTGGAAAGAGTACTACTTACTTAATTGGAAGAACAGCCCCTAAACTTTCTCGTTGGAGAAATTCCTAAATCCGTTTGCACTAAGATCTTGATATAAATTTTAGGAA
>KZ308317.1:722245-840989 GCA_000376725.2 Ladona fulva
TATTGTATTATATTATATTATATTATAAATTATATATTATATGGTATATTATATTTTATATATCATTTAATGAAACATAGCAAACGATATTTGGTGGAACATTTCCATAATTTATTAAAGATTATGTAACAAAACTAGAGTAAGTCCACAACATAGAAAAACACATTTGCGACCGGTATCGAGTTTATTACCTGTTCTGGAGAATGGTTGTTTGTGTTGTAAATTAAAAGGTTAATTGTTAGACATGTCTTGTTGGACTGAAAGTCGCCCAAATAAAATCGTGATTATTATTAATATTTCTTTCTTTCTCAGCACCGTTGGAACATTCATGTGTACAGGTATAAATACCAAGTATTCCCAGAGAGATTCATTCGGGTGTTAAAATAGTTATTTACATTCCAAAATTTGAAAAATTTTCGACAAAATGGTATGTTGAAATGATGACTGCCCTTGGAATTTTAATGAATATGATATTGTTTAAACTTAAAGTATTTATTATTATTTGAATTTTCCACTTCTCAATCACAGGACTGGAAACATTCGCCTATCCTGGGTGTATTTCACCAAAGGAATCAGGTGAAAGAAAGGAAGGTTGAAACAGGGCTGTTAATGAATTAGAGGTTTTAAAAACACTCCGTAAGCCATATTTCAGCCGGCGGAACTCGCGTTTAGAGACAAACGGGAAGCTCCAGATTACAGATTTCTGGAAAGTCATAATGTACATTTCAGAGACAATGCCTCCATCGTCAGGGGGCTCCACAATAGTATGTTAATATTGTGGAGACCCCTGGTGATGGAGGCATTGTCTCTGAAATGTACATTGGGTCTTCCCATAAATCGGTAATCCGGACCTTCCCGTTTGTCTCTTAACGCGAGTTCCGCCTGCCGAAATACGGCTTACGGAGAGTTTTTTGACCTCTAAAGGAATCAGGCTCAAAAAATGTTACTCTTTTGCTTAAGTTTATTGTTCATGGCTCTTCCGTACTTTGTCATTCACCTTTCCCTAATCCTTATTATCGTTTTATTCTACGCGATAGGCATACTTAGAAATTTTCTATTTATGTTTCATGTACTTAAGAAGAAATTGTTGTTTTATATTATTTTTATTATTATTGATAATATTATTGCTATCATCATTCGCCATTTACTTCATCCAACTTCCACCACATCCCATTCTGGTCGAATGATCGCAGTCGCGCAGTGTATGTAGATGGTAAATAAACGAAAGATGAGTCCGGACGCGAGATTCCCAGCCTGTAGGTCACCCTGAGGCACGCGGATGACGTCATGGGGTGAGATCAGAAGGGCCTTTGGTGCGTGTGTGAACTGGGAGTCTGCGTGTATGGGCTCCACGTGGAGGACGATGCTTTCCGAAGGACGGAAGTCGCTCTTGAAGAATGTGCTTCAGTTGAAGCAGCCGAAAATTAGCAATGGCTAACTTAGTAAGAGAGGGAAGAGGGCGTAATCTGCCGAAACGACTGCGTTCGTTTTGCGCCGTCTTTGAAGTCAAGAGCGTTATTTCTGTTGAGACCGAGAATATTTGATCGTAAATGTTTGAGTACAGTTTTGTTGCATGATTCATTGCCCAAGGGAATAAATTTAGAAAAACATGGCGGTAGTGTATTGATTTAAAAGTGCAGTCGATTTTTCGGAAAAAATATGGCGTCTTTTAGGCTAGCTCGGCCGTTACTTTTCAATGGCGAACGTTTAAGTAAACTATTTTATGGAATACTATGTAAATATATACATGAGTTCTCTTATTGTATGTGTGTTATAAAGAGAAATTTATTGTCGCTAAATATGTATATTGATCGATGTCATGCTCGTTTTTTAAAGTTAAGCCTCAGAATAAATGGAATGCGTTTTTCTAGTGGAAATCGACAAAACTTTCCACCTTTCTCTATTACGAATAACTTTATGAAGAATTCGGAACTTCTTTCAAGAAATGTTCTGCCGTAGTTCCACCGAAATAACCTATAAAGATCTCTTAATGCTTTAATCGAAGTTATTTTGAATTACTTAGTTATGCTTCTGCAAACAATTGGTTAGAGTATGCAATTATATTGTACATCGAGTTTTCAAATCGATTTCCCGAAATCTTATTCCATCTTCCTAAATATAATATGAAATTTTCGATAGGTTCATCACTCATCTCACATTATCAATGACCAGAATCTTCTTTATTTGTGTGTACAAGTCATGATTTATTGAAAATATCAAGTCGGTTCACCAAAATAGAAATATCGAAGTGATCAACTGCGAAAATTCTTCATCTTGATAAAAAAGATAAATACCATCTCTATTGATGTGGTGGGGAGCAAAGGTTTTTATTTTCACTTAAAGATAAATTTTCATGGTCCGTCCGATATAGTACTCAAACGAAAGCTCCTTTTTTTCAAGGCTCTCCAAGACATATCTTTTGATTAGTAGAGGACGTTGAACTAAGAGGATTAATTTCCCTACCGAAGGAACTTCTTATGTATCCAGTGAATCATCGGGTGTCAGACATTGGAATCACTTTCGTAAACCGCATTTGCACCCCTGGACCGAAATGAAAAATGGCGTCGACACCGACTTATAGATTTTTCGTCAACCCGGATATCCATGTCCTCTACTCCGATGTTCATTCCGTTACATTCATCCCCTGCCGAATGAGTGCAGGATGAGACTCTTCCGTTGATCAGCGCAGTATGAATCCGCTCACAAATATCACTCTCCAGAAAAGATTGCAGATGTTTTCTATCGAATCATTATTCTCTCATGCGCCTGCACGGCTGTGCTTAAAGGGCTAAGATAAAAATAGATGTGCAGTCCATTACGAAAGTATTCTCCGGTGCACATGGGCGTCAGTGCAGAAATCTGAATGCAAAGGAGGCTTACTCGATGACGCGTTGGAGTTAATGGCATTCGAATCATGCAGTCGCAATAATTTACCCGAAGTCACTCCCGTGAGCAGCGCTTGTTACTTGTTCGGCGACAGCCACGTTCGCGAATCCGAACGAAACGGAAATGCTCTGTCGTCTTGTTCCTCAAGTAACCTGTCGCTTTGGAATACGTCAATGAGCGAAATAGAAAACTACGACAATGAATATAATTGGATACGTGTATCTACACCGGATTAGATAATTAGACAAGAAATAGGATGTGGACCCTAATTTGGATCAATATAGAATTTGGACCTAGTAAAGTTGTAAACTGATTCACTGAAACATTCGTAAGGAAAAAATGCATCTATGTATGTATGATGTGGGGGCTAATTTGGTTCGGTATAGAATTTGGACGTCGTGGATTTGTAAACTGGTTCACCGAAACATTCGTAAGAATAAATACATTTAAATCGGCATAAATATCCTACAAGCCGCCTTTCGGCGTGTGGCAGGGAGATAATCAAGATATTGATATTAAAATAAATTACAGTGGTGCATCAACTTACGTAGCTTAACTTAGCTTTTCTGACACTTTTTTCTGATACCATCTTGGCCTCTAGTGATAAGATGAAGAAATGAAAGAGAAAAAGTCTGCCGGTCCCAAGAATCCAACCAGGATTTCCCAATTTCAGGGCGGTTGCTCTAACCTCCAAGCTACCACAGTAGAGCAATCTCTCCTACAATATCTTAAGCTATGATGGGACTCTGTTTTTACACCCGGAATCGATTCCGGGCTACGGCAGACTTTTTCTCTTTCATTTCTTCATCTAAAATCAAGCTAGTGAACTATGCGTTATTAATCGCTTATCTCTAGATATGAGCTTAATTTCGAGATGAAACCCTAAAGATATCATGGAAAACTTGGTTTTTAAGATACAAACTTATCGAGTTCCGAACATTGAGTTGGAACGAATTAAGTTCGTAGGTCGAGGTGCTACTGTATTAAAGATAAGGTCAAGGAGCAATAAGGAATTTAGATGCGATTTATCTTCAGCTCACGAATAAATATTTAGTTTCTAAATGTAGCGATATTTCATCAGTCCTCGAACACTCCTCTGCAACTTGAATTCTAATTCATACGAGACGACTGATATCCCTCAAAAGTACCTTGTTTGGAAAATACGAAATTTTTTGTTCAATTTATTCAAACTAGCTTCATCTCTCGTAAACCTTTTATTTAACGACCATCTATCTTAACAGGAAAATGTTGAGTTCTTTGAAAATAAATTGAAATATTTTAATATTTAAAATCTCTAATTAGCTGCAGCTACTGACCATGAATTGAGTCTTATTACAGAGGAGAAATTCTAACGTGTATGTACTCGTAAATATGTAATAAAGTGGAAGATATTGATTTTCAAGAAACTTATGGAACTTCAAACGGCTATCTAAATCTCTTCCACATGAGTAATGTATTTTATATTTTATTTATTTATTCATTCAAGCGTTGGCATACAGTTAAGAACCTTCCAAATTACTACCTTTTGTATTCGGTTAGGATTTCGTCAGGGGGTAAAACATTGCTTTAAACGATAAAATAAGAAATAATTTATCTTATAATTAGCACTGTATTTCTGGAAATTGCTAACGCTTCCTCTTACTCATATATTTATTACGCCCTTAATACTTTCAGTTGGATGGTGTGAGTTATTTTTTTCCTCTTATACCGCCTGCCCAAATCAAACAATCGATAGGAGCAAATTGGAACGGATGTATAAATCTCGCCTTGTTATGATAAATAGGCCTGTTATAAATGGAATGAGATTCGATGACTAACTAGGCGACCCGGATATGGCGACATTGATCCAGATTGTCAGCTTATCGCTCGAGCTCGGAAATAAAATTCTTTTTGGTTTTCGATCTTTCTTTTAAAGGACCCACCAAGATGGCAACGCTGACACGTGATTTAAACCAATGATTCATTACTGGGTGGATTTGTCCAAGTTCTTCTTTTGTGTACACTGGATTCCAAATATTTCTTTTTCCGGGAAATTTTAGAAAATACTCGTTGGTTTATTCGAGAGAAATTTGTGTTTAAAGCATAGAAAAGTGTGTTTCATTCACTTAAATCATATACTATACTGATAAATAAAAGAAATGGCATTTAATAATAGTGCCCCGCAGTACTTTACTTATAAGGAATTTTACTAGCTAATAACATGTATGTAGGACATTCGTGTGCACATCTCCATAAAAGCTGTTTAAGAGCTCCCTCTGATAGATCTGACTGAATTCTTTCTAATTACTCTTGCGCTATTAGCATTCTCTTTCGTGATTTGAAGCTACTCTATAAAGAATGACGTTTGGGATCGCCGAATAGTCCTTTCTAGATACAAGAATATCGTGGAATTGCAAATTCCCGGCTGTTTGCTAATTTTTGTTTGACAGATCGCTCTGATCCATCTAACCAGGGAATACATAAATTAGGGAAAAGCGAATTCAAATGCACTGAATTGATGGAGTGAATACTCCGCGTTCAGAGGCGTTTAAGAAGCTGAAAATGTTTGTGCACATCAGATTACCGTAGCAAGGATATATAGTCGAATATATGCAGAAATGACAATTTATTTTTGAAAATGTAGCCAGATTAACCCTGAGAGGTTGCTTAAAAGTCTCTAAGCTCAGAAAAATGTCGCTGAAGAAAGTAGTTTAAAATTGAAATAGCTTGAATTCGCTTCCACAAATGGAATATCTGTTCAGATATTACACAAATTAAATGTGTCTTCTGAATTCTATGCCTTTCATTAACCGAATATAAAGCTGTTTTTATCTTAAAGTAAGTCAAATAAGTTCTACGTCTACATAAATACCCTGTTAGCACCCTTTCGGCGTGTGGCAGGGGGTGTACACGTCAAGTTTTTGAGTCACCTCTGTAGCTTTTTGTTGCCTCTATCGATCGCGGAAAGAACGAGTCCCTAAAACAACTTGTCCTATCTATTTCTTTAATTTTACGCTTATTATCCGATCGGCGAAGTAGCAGGGGTCGCATTATACCGATTTCGTCTTCCGCTAATGTACTTTCTCTGAATGTATCAAGCAACCGCAGCCTAGCTTCTATTCTCCTTTCCATGAAGGATTCCCAACCTGCGTCTGAGAGCATTGGTGTAACGTTCACTTTTTTATCGTAAGACTTTTCAATAAATCGTATCGCTTTGCTCTGCACTGTCTCGAGTTCGAGGGTACACGTATCATCGGCCGGACATACATACGTTATGTTAAGAGTAAGTAGAGGAGGGTAGACTTAATTAGGGGATTTGTCCATGGGGGGGGGGGGGGTATCTACAAGACTAAAATCTCATGAAAATATAAACTGATTTATTTGGAAATGTATTCCCTGCGAATCTCCAGCGGTGTTTGTATGGCATAATTGCGAGAGGCCATCCTCTCGCGTGCTTTCGTTAATTCTTGGCTCTGTTCTCATGGGGGGGAATTTAAACCCCAAAAACCAACCCTATTAACCCGTCTGCACGTAATAAAACATACTCTATATAGGACGAGAAGTCTCTAAGATAGAAGAAAGGTAGCTAATAGCAGGAAAACGACGCTTGACTTAGCGACGGTATCGCTAAATTGGCAATTATGCAGACATCAGTTAATCATCTAATCGCTTACTCCGTCCTAAAATGACCGGCTCCTTTTTGAATTACATGGAGGAAAAGCTCCTCGCTTTTCCTCCATGGAGAATCATTACTTTTTGGAATGGCCGACTTAAGCTCCGGTCATTTACGCCCGGAACCGAATTTATGGCTCGAGGAGGGGCGAGTGAGAGGATCAGAGAAGTTTGGATGGAGACGAGGGCTGAAGACGTTGAGAAATAGGGGTTGAAGAGGGGGAATCCCCAGAGGCAATCCAAGGGGGAGAATCGGAGATTGCAAAGAACGGCCGAAGGTGGCGTTTGATGGCGCTCCTGCGTTGTTGTCGATAGTGCCTCTCTCTGGTGGGGATGCGGGAAGATGCTGAAAGAGGTGACTCATGGAGAGATAGACGGGGAGGAGATAAAAGAGGCGGGGGTGGAGAGTGGGAGGGGGCG
Source organism: Ladona fulva (assembly GCA_000376725.2). NCBI lineage: Eukaryota > Metazoa > Arthropoda > Insecta > Odonata > Libellulidae > Ladona > Ladona fulva. The sequence goes on from KZ308317.1 coordinate 729,203, forward strand.
ATATCGCGCTTTGTGGGGTGCGTCGGAGAGGGGCGGTTACACAAGAAGATGGCGTTCGTTGCTTTCTCTGCCAACAGCTGAGGAGAAAATGAAAACACGGAGTTAAATCGTAATCGTGTTTTATTGAAGATAATTCATATTGGAGCGATTCGATCAAAAAGTGGAGGATCGATGATAACGGACTGTAAATTTCTCTCTAAGCCTTTTTATCGAAGTATTTGTAATGCCATTGTTTCCAGTATTGATAGGATCGATAAGCTCGCAGTTTTCCTTTTCCATCAATATTTGTTTAAGAGATGGAAGAATTTTCGTTATTTTTCTGATACACATTGTTTACATCGAGAATCCAAAATATTCTTTAATTTTCAACGCTTTCTCAAAGAATATTTTCACTGCTTCAAACTGCATTAGTTTCATTCCTTTGTTTCAGATATCAAAAGCGGGCTTTCTTAATCTTTGGTAATTTAGTAACTTAAAAGTCAGTGGCTGATTTATAATTAGGTGCAATAGGCGCTTGCTGAGGCTCTTGCTGAAGACTGCGCTAGTTAATTCTCAATAAAAAAACGTTTAGGTTAATTTCTTCTACAAAGAATTTTACTTTTATTAAATCTACATTATACGTTTATAGAATACAAGTTCTTGCATGGAGTACAAGACTTGTATATTACGTTGCTTACGTCTCTATATAATATATATAAAAGGCAAATGTCTGTCCGTCCCCCTAGTTATCTCAGAAACGGCTTTACTTAGAGATCTGAAAGAAACTGCATTGTGTTTCTACGATGCTGAAACCCCAGAAAAACTATTCTCATCTCTGTAAAGCCCCGGTATTAGTATTAGTATTGTTAAAAGTGCTTCGACAGCTTAGGTCATTTCGCACGTACCGTACATTTCGCAGGCACCCACCGGGAATCGAACGCGGGACCGCTTTCACCGAAGTCGAACGCGTTGCCCACTTGGCTATCCGGGAGCCCGTAAAGCCCCGGGTTCGAACTCAGGAGCCCATAATACGTTTCCATAAGAGATGTACGTAGATTACGTTTTCATGACTTGCAGAGGTTTTTTCTTTAACAAAATTAAATTAGAAACAATGGTCCTACGAAATTAAAACAAGTGTCACAACAATCATAAAAAACAAACAATCATAGAATCTTATTTTAATCTTGAATCATTCATATAAATTCGAAATTGCGAGAACTTTTGGTAAAATACACGGATAATTCGTAACATTTTTCAGAAATAAACAACCCATCCATTTGACGACCAAGGCAATTGTTGAACATTGATTTCATGAGTTATCCCATACTTTTCCATAAGAAATGTACGTAAAAAAGGTTTTCGTTACCTGCAGAGGTTGTTTCTTTTACAAAATTAAATTAGAAACAATGGTCCTACGAAATCAAGAGAAGTGTCAAAAGAAAGGAAAATGATCATAGATTCTTATTTTAGTCGTGAAATATTGATATAGATCCGAACTTTCGAAGATTTTGATAAAACACACGGAAATTTCGTAAAATTTTTGGGAAATAAACAACCCATCCCTTTGACGACTAAGGCCATTGTTGAATGTTGGTTTCATGAATTATCCCATATATAAGTGCACAGGGATAATCAGTTCTTATAATTTTTATAAGAATTTACGTTAAGTAGGCTTTCATGACTTGAAAACAGTAGAATAAATATTGTAAATAATGGTAAGAAATATATTGAATTATTATGAACTTACGACGGATTTTTTTTGTGCTTAGAAGGACCAGAAATTTGCGATAATAGGTATATTTCTAAACTAAACCAAGTTCCGTCATGCTTGACTGTGACGTTTTCTCGTTTTAAAATAAAATCAATTCATGATTGTGGTATGTTGGAGTTCAAATTTATTTGTTTATTCTTACTGTAGTAAAGCGACTAAGATTTTTATGGGATGTATATTTGTGTATTTTGTGACGAAGTTTGAACTTTTACTCATAACTCCTAGTGTTGGTTTCAATCCGATCTTTGCGCCTAGGGCCTCTGATAGATTAAATCCATTCTTGGACTCCACGTATCTTCTTTGAGCCTGACTAGTGTACTGTCTTTCGAAACAGCGACATCTATTATCTTTCCTTTGGATGATTTCTCGTTAATTTCTTAAACTCAAGGGAGAAACGCTAGCTAGATTCATCAGCTTTAGTACTTTTCTACCTCGGATAATTTCCATCGTGCTTTGCGCTGTTGTTATGTCGAAGTGAAGAAGGTCGCAAGTAAAAATGGTTCCAACCTCAAAATGACCTCACAATTCCTTTAGAAACATAGTCATGAAGAAACAAAGGGTTTCATGACTAACTCTCAAGGACGTGAAAAATATTAACGCTGTAAGTAGGCTAACCCTTTGAGAAAAAAATCTCCATATAATCCGCCTGGTTTGTTTAGAGCTTTCCGAGCGGTCCGCCTATTTATATGGATAGGAGTGAACTACGCATACCGAACCATTGGAGATGTCATCGCCGCAGTTCATGCTGCTACTGAGGGCTATGTCGTTCGAGACAAGTGGGTGGAAAGAGAGAGAGAGACATAAAGCCCTTGAATACGAACGTAGACACAGATACGATCTCGATCATGACGAAAAGGATAATGAAATGGAGTGGAAAGCTCGCTAGCAAATATATTTATCTTAAGGCTCTTAGCAGGGGATATTCATCTTATTTTCTTAAGTTCAGTTTTTTCAACCAAGAGACCAGAAATTCTAATTTTACTACTATCGAGCGTATTGGTATGTGATGGTCGGAAAGCAATCATTATGCGACTGGTTTTAGAACTTCGATTCCTTACATTCTAGTTTTTAGAAACGAGATTTCTTAGAGTTAGTTATCGCAGAATTTCTGCTTTTTTACGCCGTCTTTGCATTGCCATTGCATGAGTATGTTTGTGAAGCAAATTAACCTTTTATGTTAAGCATATAATATCTTTAAATTTAAACTTTAAAGGAGTCCTAGTATATTTTTCGGGTTCTTTTTTGAGACGAGATTTTCCCTATTATACTAGTACGATAAATTTATAGGGAATTATATTATTACTATAAATTTATTTACATAAATTAATAGGGAATTTATTTACTATAAATTACTATAAATAAATAGAGACTTATATATTACTATACTATTATTAGTGATTTATATTACTATTTATATTTTATTATTAGTATTTACTAATGATAGTATAGTAATTTATAGAGTTAATGATTACTACGAATTATTAGTACCCTCTTACTATAGATAGCAATATAAACTAAAAGTATTCATTTATTACCTTTCTGTATGTTATTTATATATATTTCGTCATATTATTTATATAAATTATTTATTACACTATTTGTCTGCGATTCATATGCTTCCTATATATCCCACTATTTATTTGTTAACTTCTAAACTCCATTGCATAATAATTAGAATTTATACATTTTCAAAGCCTTCTTCTTCTTTCCTATTTGGTAAAAGTTCCTTCAAGTATCCTTCCGGCAAACATTTCATTATTCGAGAGAATTAGTTTTTGAAAGTCTTGTAAATTTTCCATAGAAAGCAAACCAGAAAACAGGAAAATCCCATACAGAGGAAGTCAGCTATATGTCGTTGTATTCTACTCTCTCGAAAACTATGTGGCGGTAGATGCTCCACGTAAAGGACGACAGTGTATTATCTGTTTTCGGCGGAAAAGAGATTAATCTGGATGACGTACCGCATGACTTCACTCACCGGATAGACGAAGCAAAGATGGCCGATGAGGAAGAGAGAGAAGCAAGCGTTGAATAGATCCACTCTTCCTAGATTTCATCATCTTTCGACTCAGATTCCAGCTACATTTACGTAAAATGGAAGCATCTCTCTTTGGTAATAGCGATGATGGAAATGATTCCAGGTCCATTTCTGATTAAATTTAAAATCTTGAATGTCCGCGGCCACTAATAAAAAACCAAAGTATTCTTGTGAGAACCGCTGGTCTCGACTTACGGTTATTTTCAGCAACTCCGCATATTTTCCTCGTGCTTGTATAAGCGAGGTTTTATGTTAATCCATGTTGTATATTAGCAGTGATCGACTGATCATGATCTCTACAATGCCAGAAAATGGGATTTGTGGATCCCTAATGCTTAATGAACCGAATCATGCAACATCACCAAATTGGGAGAGAAGAATTGCTTACAAATGTTTACTCAGGACGAACCCACAGCAATAGTAAACATTTTAATTTATTGAATTGTATAATGAAACTGATTTTGTGGAATCTCATCGAATTCATTATGTATGAAACATGATGAATTTCGGTTTGTAACGACAGAGCTTTCACGAATTTAGTTTATAAATCGTAACTATAAATTATCCTAACATTCGCATTTATTTACTTTCTCTGTTACAGCTTTTAATCTGAATTTCTCAAAGTATTCAGCAAAAGTCTACTAATTCTCAAAAATCTACCATTAGATCTCGGTGAAGTTATTCGTCTCCAAAGATAACTTATTCATTTATGAATGGCTTACGTTAAAAAAGCGAAAATCTGATTTTTTACACCGAAATAATTCCTCGCTGATTTGTTCAGATGATTTTATTTGTACATCAGCTAGACCATGCTAATACACTATACGGAGATATTATAACGGATGATTCCGCATAGACTAGGAGGTTAACAGCGCCGTGATCTTCTGCCATTACGTCATTATCACGTGATCGGGGCTATGATTTATCTGTCATTTTGAATGAGTAAATAGATCCTCTTGGCTCCTGTTCAAACGCTCGTATTTTATACTCTTCTTCACATAGCACACACTAATCAGAAATATACCAGCATATACTCGTCGCCTTCGATGGAGGCGATTTTCCTTCTCTAAATCTCACTTGTTTATAATAGGCGATGATATAATCAATTTGGCTTAGCGGCACTCAAGGAATGTCACATGGATCGTACTTAAAATCACAAACAATTTGCAGTGCACTTTGTTTCAAAATTTTAACGATTTTCAGTGAAGAATTTTTTTCATGAGTTTAGCTATTACATTCGTACATATGTCTGTCTACCTATGTTTCTTCCCAAATTTAAGATAAATATTTCAAATATGAAATTTTAATCAATGGTTGAAAGATATTATTCTATTTAGTGGACGGGGTGACTATTCACAAGAGTATGTATTTTTGTAAGTAGAACTTAAGTGATTGTTGTAGAATGTGAATAATGTATTGTCGCCACCTGACCCAGTGTCATCCTGCGGCGGAATCATACTATAATAATAATAATAATAAAGGCCACTAATTTCGGGATGATTTGAATGATCATAATGATTTCTGGTCTTATTAGGAATGACAATTTTTCTTCGAACGATTGAAGAATAAAGATCGAGGTTCATTATTTTCGGCAAGCTTCCGAGAGAATCCGTGTGACTGGTTTATGTATAATATTAACACGAACCGCTCATTTAGTATTGATATGGTTGACAGCTGTCCGCCAAAGGGGTGCGTTTGCTTGAATTTAGGAGGAAGTCTTCGTGCCTAGTTGTTTATCTTTCTGCCTAGAGTTGTTTTACCGTTTTTGATTCTAGAAATATAAATCAGCAGTTTCTCATATTGGAGTAAAACCTAGATTTTTAATTCCTTTACTCTCCGCTCCGAAATTTTGTGGAGTCTAACATTAGTTTCATGAGATTTCATAGCATCCAAAGAAGAGAGTTACATTTTGGTATGCTTAGAAGCTGATAATATGGATGAGAATACTTTTATGGAAAGTCCAAGCCAAGCTATCCCGAGGTTAAACTCGTTTGTGTTCACGTGATTCGAGGATGACGTCACCCAAAGCAAAGCCACAAGGCCGATCGTCTTTTTGCTAGGGATCGTCGACTCCGAAATAACGCGATCGTTTTCATACTCGGAGCTTACAAAGGGACCAGTGAGCTTCAAGGCAAGAGGGACAGCACGATGCGAACACATTTATAATGGAGGGAAGGAATTCCGAACGTGCGGAAACCCCTAAGAATCTACCTTCTCCGCAGAACGGAGCGGTGATTGGGGAAAAGGACGGATTGCCTAAGGGGCGAAATTTTGCCGCCGATTAGGATGACATAAGAGCCAAACTATCGGCGAAGTTTCCCGGACTTCCGACTATGCGTTATTCCCAAGAAGTGGCCAAATTCGTTCTTGTAAATTTGCTGTTAGCCTCCAAAGGAATTTGGCAGTTCCTGGTATTTCGTAATACATTTGGTGATTATAAGAAACTAGCTGAAGTGCCTGTTGATTCTCGATGGGGAAATAGAGATAGAATTAAATATAGTAGTCCTATTCGCACAAAAGGGGCACTAACATCTCTCACTTTAACTTAGCTCAATGAGACAGGTTATTAAAAACTTTTCCAAACAAAATTTTCAACAAATTGGAGCCGAAATCCTTAATCGACGATAAGGATATGAATCTATAAAATTTCTTTCCTATGTAAATTGTCTCAAGTTCCTACGATGATCCTTTTTTCATTTTTCTATATAAAAGGCACCAGAAAAACATTAAAATGAAGTTCAGATATATGTCTTATGGGAACTGATTAACTCGTATGGGATCGAACAATAAATACACGGAAATAAATCTGAGAGTCGACGGTTTTTCAAAACGTGCAAGTTTTTATGCTTTACAACTACTAGTTCTCTAGTTTTAGGCGAACGTTCCATATTCTTTCAAATACCAGTTTCGAATCTCGAAAATATTTTTCCAGCAATGGAATCTTGTAATCTTTGAATTTAGTTTAGTGTATGTAGCGCCGAAGCGAACGCTGCAATCTTTGAAGACGAATTTTGAAATCTGTCTTTCTAAGCGGGGCTACCGTTTTACTAACGTCTTGAAATAATCTTAATGTACCATTATCGCAAATTAGGGTCATTGAAATGAAGATAAATGAGCTGTATGAATATGATATCGCGAAATCGAATATAATTTCCAATATTGCCATTGAGTTTTACGAGCGGTTGATCTCTATTTGAAATATGCTGGGATAAAATGTTTTGTTAAATACTTGATGAACAACCTAGTAAAGATGAGAGACTAAAATTGCAAAGGCCTGAGACTTGCGACTCTATTTTCTGGTATTTTTTCACGTAGCAAGGGTTTCATGAGGCAGTTGTCACCAGTTGCCAAGTCGCTCTCTAGGCGATCCTCTTCAAGCGAATTCTGTTGAGGTGACCTTGGATGACCCTCTGCAGAAATATTTTCCCCCAGGCGTCCTCTCCTTACCTGCTGTATAAGGAGACAATGGCCCTTCCCAACCCCTAGCCTCCGCCGGGAATCCCCCAGGTAGAACTTCGGTTAGGTGAAAGATCTGTGCATTGACTCACACTTGGCGCACGCGCTGATACCTTATGTGGGAAGGAAAATACCATGGAATGGTTAGACCAAATTCAACCCGTTTTCCACTGGAGGACTCCTGTTTTGCTGACTATTGACATCACTACGATTACATTAGATAAAATCGTTCACCGTCACATTTTCAGCTTGAAACTGCTACAAGAAAGCAAGCTTACTTTTTAAGGTTATATTATTTATTAAGTTTTTAGTTACGAAGATCATTCATTACTTTGAGCCTTAACAGTTTTACTGGTGAGTACAGACATCTACAGGGAATTCTGCAGCATCGATGAAGAGTTGTTAAAACAAAGTTTCTAATGACTTGCGAAATAAATTTGTTTGGTTTTTGTTACCTAAAAGATTTGATTATGGTGCGATAAAGTCTATCTCCGCCCCGTTCTTGGAATTCCTTCATCAGAATTAATATCGCTCTTTGTAAATTAGTTAACTAGTGGTGTAACTTGATCGACTATCGAAAACGATTTTATCAATTTCGATACATTTCCATCCCACTCCGAAACATTCAGGAAGAGTTGAATTTCAGCGTTTTGAGATAGTTTTTCACTTTACATATTCATCGAATTTTACCAGATATTGCTTTGGAATAAGTCTTGGGAAATTTTCCTTTGATTTAAGTTATTCGAGGTCTTAAAGGATAATCCTTGCCTAATAGCTCTTCCAGCAGATTTAAAACGCGCGGGCTGCGGAAGTTGTTAAGCCTTTTCCTTCCCGCAGTTTTACGTCAAGGCCACTACTATATTCGTTTGCGCAGGCGCAAAAGATATCTTTGTATGGGCCAGGGAATATTGGGCAGTTGCAAACCTCCCTGGAATTTCAACGCCAGTTCCTCAAGAGCCCGGATAGCTCAGTCGGTAGAGCATTAGGCTTTTAACCTAAGGGTCCTGGGTTCAAGTCCCAGTTCGGGCGGATTTTTTTTTCGTCAGGTTACTGCAAAGGGGTTTGCGTTTTTTCTCTCACAAGGGTCGTGAGTTTCTTTTTAGCCTATTATGTATACTGTATTTTTAAATTCTTAAATTTTTAATTCCTTGGCTCGGTATTCTCATGTATTGTTAACTTTAAAATGAAGATTATAGTTGGTACTCTAAGTATATTTGCTTGAAGATTAACTTTAAACTTGATTTCAAGAGACCATTATAATATCAGATCCTCAAAGTGAAGATAAATTAAACTACATTCAAACTCTATGTTTTGATATCACCCCTTCATGTTCACCTTATGTTATTACCTTGCGACACACGTATTTATTCAGTGAGGTAAATTAGGTCGTCCCGATGCATATAAAATATATTAGAGATATTTTTTTCCGGTCTCGGAAGATGCGATGGGTTATTTTGACGTCATCTGTTGTAATTTATGGTATCAACAAATCACAATGGCCAGGAATTGCAGTATTGATTTCGTTGATAAGAAGATTCACTTTTATACCTATATGACCAAATTTTTACGACCTATATTTTTATTTATACAGCGAATTTTTATGATACAGTATATTATAAAGTATAGCGGAAATAAAGTTACCAAATTTGGGATGATTTTTTCGCAAAATTACTCTACGAAGAAATCTACTATTATGTTTATTGGGGAAAATAAAGATTTTTATCTAACAATAAGATTCGTGAATTTACCTGGAATGTATTATTCAGTTAGTTGTTTCATGCTTACAAAAGTATTCAATGCTCCCATTCACTATTACACGAGCTCTTGTTCGAATACATGATGTTCGAACATCTTTTAATTGAGCGAAACTCAAATATTTCAATTGATACTAATTATGTTTTGAAAACGAAATTTTAGTTTATTTTTCGTCATTGTGCTATTTATCAGAATTATGTAGTGATTAGTCTTCAAGATGAAAATATTACGAGTAGAATCATCAATATATAACCACATTGTCGAGTGGCGGTTCAGTTTTATTACGTTTTTTTAAGCATATTTTTTGTCATATTTCGATATATTTCCTCCCTTTCTTCCTTACGTGTATACTTCTTCACTTCGTGAATGCAAGGCTTCGCGAATTTGAATATTTTCCCATTACGATTGTTCAATTTTCCCTCGAGGGTATTTATTTTTGGATTCATTCTGATCCATCTCATGTTAAACCCATGAATTATACCATGATCATTTTTGACTCTGGAAGATGTCGACTTGTAAATCCTAAGGATTGGTGTAAAAGAAATTACATTTTCATGGCCAGGATATCGTTTCAAAGCCTGCTAGGTCTGTAAAAATATATACCTTACAGACAAATAGACAAACAAATTCGTTGGACGAAGGACTTGAAAGTCTCGTCTTTAACGAACGTTTTAAATACCTTAGTAAACTAAAACATCCGTTCAAATGAACGAATCAACGAGAAGTAATTCAATACATAAAGAACAGAATGATTTATTTTGTAAATCGGCAAAAATTAATTTCGCGATCCATTTAGGGCTAATATAACGAACAATCGATCGGCCGCATTGGTTTATTGTACTATTAACAATATTCGTCGATGTGATTCACACCATACGCCAGTATGCTCTTGGTTATCCGGGATTGGCTTAACCGGGATGGAAAAAAAACGTAGTACGATATTTACAATTTCTTTACCTCTCTTCACTTTTGCTTTTAAAATGGTTTGTCATTAATATACACTTTTAATAATATTTCATGTAGCTCAACTTTTCATTCGGTGCTTGCACCCCCTGCCACACGCCGAAAGGCGGCTTGCAGGGTACTTATGTAGATGTAGATTCGCATTTTTTTTCAATTTTCTTTAATTTTAAATTGTAAGGGAATTTTGTGAACTAATTACTCATGTTTGTGTGTATAAATGGATATCAGATTAACCAAAATTAGTTTATTCTCTGCTACCCCGGATAATCGAGTGTCTATTGGACATGCATCCGAAACTCTTTGACCGACTGGAAGGATATGGACGTGGACAGCTTAGTAAATCTCTTTCATTCGGATAATCTCTGCTGAGACGGTGATCTCATCCAACTTAATCCAACCATATTCCAGTGTATCCTCCGACATTAGTGGTTGTTCTTCAGCATCTCAAGATGTCGCTCTAGCGGGGAGAAAGTTATGTAAAAATCCCACTCCTCTGGTTCCCCTTATAACAACGGCGAGGGCGTCCTTGGGGACGAAGAAAGAGCGAAAACTATGTGAAACGCGGCTCGAATTTCATCAATGAAACTACAAGGTCAACGCCCATCCGCGCCCCCTCTCCCCTTTCCCACCCACTACTCCGTCTCGCCCTCATTTTTTTCACTCCGTCGCGATGAACAGATGACACGTCCCGATTCACCACCGCGACTCCCTCACCCGCCGCCTCCTCCACTCTGGCGCTGCTGTCGCCATGTTTATCTCCACAACATCCGCCAATGTTTTGGCCGATTCCAGGGTCATGCTTTTCGCTCGTGTACACAGTTGAGAGGATGCAGACTCTTCGCAGAGGCTCGATAAAAAAAATCTAAGTTGTTTCCTGTCGTGAAGTTTCGAAGTTGCTGATTTCTCCTATTTTCGCACCACATATGCTGGATGGGAGCTGAGCTTTCATTCTATCTCAAGTCAACTATTTCATTCTGGTAGTATTCCAGTGGTATTAGTGTCAGTATAGTAGTACACTATTATGGGCGAGGAAACTAATAATTTAAATAATTAATTTTGTGTGATAGAAATTAATGAGAAAATTCAGTTAGAAAAATACATAAAAACTGTTGTTAAAGAAATAGCAGTTTTACTGACGGAATATTTATTGTCAAAATAAATTAAAATCGCTTGCGTCGTCATCCTAACATAATTCACGGAATGATTTATTTTTAAATTATTTAGGATCACCCTATCGCCTCAGGAGTATATTAATGTACAATCGTGGAAGAGGAAACCAAAATATTTGTTTCGCATATTGGTAAATCTTTACCTTTTCTTACAACCAAGAGTTCCCAAAAATGTTCATGTACATCAGCAATGTAGCTTTATTGGCCGATATTATGATTACGTGGTCCTATCTTGTATATTACTTCGCCAAGTGATTATAGAAACTTGATGTTCTAGTCTAAGCTGTGGTCTCAAGGAAATATATAGTTGGTTTCAAGTTTAAAAGGATATTAATATCTTCTAAATCGGCCTCGACTTTGTGGTAGTTCACCATCATGAAGATAAATGAAAAACAGTCTTACCTTTACAACAAAAATTCATGTACCCTATGTATCATTGGGTAAATATTAGATGCATATTAGATTCAGGTACACGAAAATATATCGGGTACCTGAATCTAATACGTCCAAGCTCTACAAGTTAAGAACGACGCCATACTAAAGAAGTAGGGACAAGCAGTGATTTCCCGAAAATAACTAAGTGATTGTTCATACTTCTTTAGTACATATCTGGTACCTGATGATGACCAAGGGGACGAGACCATGATAGTAAAATAAACTTTCTGTGGTCTGTAAAAGTCTGTTTTTCATTTTCCTCCATGTTTATAAGGATATTTGGAGGAGTGATGATTTATTTGGAAAATGAAGCGACTTTTCGTTCTCTCCTTGCACTTCACATGCCTTCACTCACTATGCGTGAAGTTTCCCTTCCCCTGTTTGCATGCGATATATATTTCGTGGAAACATTAAAGTGCAGTTATCTCGCAATCCTCGGAGAGAAGCTCATTCTATGACATTGCAATACAAATGCGTTTCTCCTGCTTCCAAGTGATTCACATCCCAGCTCTCTAAACATTACTATCTTCATGGCCATATCCTCTATACCGTAATTTTTTCCTGTTTCAGCCTACTTTTCCAAAAAGTAGCTCAGTGAGATATCCAAGCAATGTTTACGCGGACACACTCTGGAAGCAGATGTCTACTTTTGGTTGCTCAGAGTTTATCTGACCCAAAAGACTTAAATATATGCGCTACAGACAGGAGGACAAACGCATTCGAGGGACGAAATGGTGACTTGAGAGTTTAATGTTTAATAACCCATATCAACAAATAGAAATGGATATCAACCAATAGACATCGTCTGTAACATGGTGACTCATTGTCAAATTAAGTCCACCAATGTACATGAAGTATGAGAGTTTAATTTAGGACTAAAAAACCTAGTCCTTTTGAAAATAGGGTAGAAAAAAATCAATTCTCGTAAAAATAGAATTCGCCTTTTAAATTGAGCACAGTAAATATTTCCGCTGTCAGAAAATACATTCTTGGAGATAAGCAACAAAAACCTCCGAGATATTTAGAATAAAAAAAGAATTACATTTTATCGCATGAAATCACGATAAACTTGCAATACCTTAGATAAAATAAATTTTGGGATGGCTCTAAATTTCCATTTATTTGTAGGTAAGCGATTTAAAATGTATACACGCGTAGGTGTGTGGCGATATATTTTGTTGTTCTTTTGGAAACACTCTTCAGTCAAAAATATTAAAAAACGTTTTTTCTCACTGAAAGAATAAAATAAGATGAAAGTATGACTTGAGAAATTGGTAAGAGATTGAATAGAATATTCTATGAAGAGATAAAAATAATACAAATCGGTAAGAATTATATTAAATTAAAAGTAACCGTCGAAAAAGGTTTCCATCAAAATGGTCTAAAGTTATCCTTAATTCAGACGAAAAAAAAATTTAAAAGGAAATTAGTAATAATTCTAATCGTCACGCTCAGTTTTTCGTTGAAATTATTCTAAAGTTGCGGAAGATTTTGCTTTCGGCGTAGTTTAGGATCGAAGAATCTTGCTTACGACTTAAACTCACGAAAACGTGAGAGGAAACGGAACAGCGATTTTCAAACACAGACTCTTGAAGCCTCTTTACGAGGTTGGAACTACTTTCCCAATTTTCGGAAAGTAGGGCGTGAGTCATCGAGTAACACAATTATTTTAGCCCCAAGGTCGGAATATCGTGCCTAGAACACGGTAGGGCTTTCAGGAGAGATTTCTCCGCATATCTCCGAAGCATCGGAATATCTATCGCTATGGTTGAAAGATTGGGTTGTGCGAAGAGAGGGTGGAGAGAAGGAATACAGAGACCTCTCTTATTGCGTCGCTGCTTCGGAACTGCGTCGCGTCTTTGCGGAGGACACTTGTTTATTCGCGATCTCGTGGGTGTCTGATTCCATCCAGACTCGAGTGACGCAAGGAGTGGCAGCATGGTGCCCCTATGGACAGACATTTTCCGGTTCCCTTAATCCAGTCCATTTTGAGGACTGATTTTTTATGGTCCTGCCAATGAGATATGTCCCTTCGCTTCAAATCGAGCTAAGTGTTAGTATGCAACGTGCACGTACTATCATCAATGAGTGACTGATAATTTTGGCGGAGGATCTTTCGTGATGTGAATTGAAAATCAGGAGGAAAAGGTTTGTCATCGTATGTAAATGTCATTTCTCCACACTCACATTTTTGCGTAAGAATCCATCACTGGAATGGCTGCTTCGGATGCTGCTAGATTTTACGTTATCTTTTATAGAACAGTGCGTTTCCCTTATGAGATAAATAATAGAGGTGTTTTGATGCATTTTGCTGAAGAAAAGGAGTCAGCTACGGCATATTGAGTTGATATTTATGGAGCTGAAATTTATTTTCAAATTCGTTTATCTAAATCGAAAGAGTCGACAGGAAAAATTGCCTCAAAATATCTATTTTCTTCGGTACTAATGCCTCAGAACTATATGACGCAAAGTAAATACGTATTAATTATAAGTAGGATAAGTAGATTTAAGTCTCTTTCTTTCATGTGTCTCTGGGAAACTCCCTATCAAAGTGAAAACCCAAAAATTGACTAATTTATTCCCACCAATGGGCTAAAATATATCTATATCAACGGAACACGATTGTATTTCAGTTAAAATAACGAAAATAATTTTCTAGTGCTTAAATAAATATTTAAGGATATTGTTGTTATTTTAATTAGGATATTACTTGTTAACAGTATGTTTACTTGGAAGAGTTCGTCAGTTGAAATTCATACTTCATCATATTCATAACCGAGCAAACAAACTATGTTCTCTGTTTTTTTTCATAAATTGCATATATACCGAAACAAATTTATAGCTGCTGTTTGTACAATCTCGAAAACAAATTCATCTATGACGTTATGATTAAACGCAACATCCGATGTGAAGAAATTTTCATCTCCGTTCCACTCTGCACGTGGAGTATTTGTTGTTACAGATTAGCCTTGGCTATGATTTTAATTATTTTTCATTCAATGACGAGTGTTTTTAACCTTGTTTATCAAACACTCCACAGTTATCTTATTAGGTCATGCCATATGAACAGTTATTTCTCAATGACTGTATTGGCGCAGTAAGAACAGAACTGCGATTTATGAATGAATGTCGACAACGTTACGGCATAGACACTTATCCCTGTAGATTAGCATTCAAATTCATTCTTCTCCAAGATAATAGACTCTTTATCTGAGAGCTCCGGAGAACGATTTCGCCAATAAATGGACGCGAAGCTCTTTTGTTTGTAAGTTCTCCAATGACAAATACAAGATAATTTTTCAATGCGAAGATGAAAAAAGGAATTCATCGTTGAATCGATCATAGAGATATATTCTTTACTGAAAAACTACTCTTACTGCATACGTTACTGTATAAGTTACGTAAATCCCTCTCTCCAATTTCCTGTACTTGCAGCATGCAGTAAATAGTCAATAATTCGCAAGGAAATTCCGACTTATCATTAGAATCGCGTCCACTACGAGTACATACATGCGAAATAGGAAAAGTGAACCTTTATCTTTAATATTGTTTCCCTCCATCTCAAAAGTTTTTGGTTTTAATTATTGTACTACTATGGATTAAAAATTCGCTTTCATCACTTTTACTCATTCATTAAAGTATTCAATCGTATTTCATCACTAGCTGGAGAAGGATTGAAACAGAGAATTAGGATATGTCTTTTGGATCTGTGGGGGCCCTGTGCGAAAGGTTTGCCACGGGGTCCCACTGAAAGAAAACAAATTTTTCATTTAATTGCAATTTTTCATTTATTTGCAATTTTTCTAATGTCTGGTGATGTTACTTTTCTAAAGCGCAGGAATTATATGTTTTGAAACTGTCTTTTAACGTTTATAAAAATATTAGTTCATTGGAATTCAAAGATTCGTTAACCAAGGTACCGCCGTATTTTATAAAGAATCCTCTAGCCGACGCCACTGCTACTGGCATTGTTAGAATTACTCAACACAGAGTTTTTCATCAACATCNATTATATGTTTTGAAACTTTAACGTTTATAAAAATATTAGTTGAATGGAATGTAAAGATTTATTAGTGTATTTATAAGTTATTTGATACACGCAAACTTGTCGATAACTTTTGGTCTATCCGCTTCATCAACTTCCTCGTGTTCGGTTGACAAAATGCATAAATCTATCTGCGTCTCTTTCAGAATTTTCGATCTTAAGTAACTTTTTTTTTAATTTTGACTTTTAAAAAGCATAGAAAAAGAAACAATACTTGGTTTCTATGTTTCATCTATTGTGTTTCACCAAGATAAGCTAGAACACGTTGATTATACAGTGGTACCTTGGTTAACGACCAAAACCGTCGTTATCTAAGGCGGGATTTCCATCAACCATACTACATATCAAGTAAAACAAAACTATTATTAATAAGGTTAAGTAATAGAAGCAGTTTTCGATTGTCAATCAAGGCGTCTTTCATCAAAGCCAGTGCTGTTACCCAAGATATTTTCTGATTACAGCCACTTGTCGTTAACGAAGTGTGTCGTTAATTAAGGCCGTCGTTAACCAAGGTACCGCCGTATTTTATAAAGAATCCTCTAGTCGACGCCACTGCTACTGGCATTGTTAGAATTACTCAACACAGAGTTTTTCATCAACATCTACATAAATACCCTGCAAGCAGCCTTTTGCGTGTAGGAGGGGGCACTTCTTTATTTGAGTTTACTTCTTTCAAACAATTTTCGAGGGTAATTTCTACTGGAGATTCTAAAAAGATTCTTAAAGGCTTTATAGGCACGGGGCTCGTTGCTACCGTTTCCCTATCTGACAGCTCTGGAATTGTGTAAGCCCTTCGATTCATCTCAAGTTTCCGCATCTTGTTTTCTGAATCTGATTCGTTCATATTACGATTCCATTATCCGCTTTAAAATCGTATTCGAGGAAACTCCTCGCGTGACTAAACCGTCGCGATGATGGAAGCATCATTCTTGCAATTTCCGTGGATTTTTCTCTCCCTCTAACCACTCGCTTCTCCATTTTTGAGCCACTATTGAAAGCTTCCGCTCGGAGGCTGCGCGCCATTGAACGTTGAATGACGACATCCGCGTCTGTCATGGTAAAACTCCGAAACAAAGCGACAGCACCATCGCGGGGCAACTCTCATTACGAAGAGTGGATCCTGCTTAAGTGAGCTCTTGTTTGTCCAATATAGGCCGTGAGGAGGTTCGTCTATCGGTGGAAGATGACCCGGCGACATCCGATTAATTGCCTCCATGACGATGGCTATTTAAAGCGCCTTTCACGTCGAAGATGTCGAATCTCATTCTGCTCCATCGGGGAAGAAGTAATGGTTACGTCACCGGCATTTGATGCAATTACTAAGGGCTGATTATAATCTCAAGATTTTGCAAAAGATCAAGATTGATGCGCGCGGTTGTACCTTTAGGGGTACTTCCTTCGTCCGATCAGGGAATTTCTCTTTCCTCATGTCGGTCTTACATTTATAGGACGAGAGAGCAGCTTATATGAGCGTATATTTTAATATAAAGCGTAAACAATAAAAAAATATTCCGTTAAGCGTTGCGTTTATTATGTATTGCGATGCATAAAATTTGTCAATTTTATGAGGATTATGTGGTCGTACAGGATTAAGTGTTGGTGGTGATGATAATAGTTTTTTTTCCTACATCAAATTTCGAATTTATTTAACATAACTAAAGAAAACCTATTACAATAATAGAAACCTTCTAGTCCTCCTGAGTCTAGATAGACTCGTCAGGAGGTGCTAAAATTTACTACAAAGACAAAATAGGAAATACATACAGTATAAATAAAAGAATAGTATAAGCAAAGAAAAATCCACAAACAAATTACATAAAATACTACAAATTAAGAAAACATATACAATTAGCAGAGATAAACTACTTATAAATCATCACTATAACACCAGTAATATGCTACAATATTGTGAAACGTCAACAAAACATAGATCATATTAGATACCTACTACATGTAGTTAAAATCATTACAACAGGAGATTCAGTAAAAAGTTTCATGCTAAGAAAATAACAACTTAATAATAGTATTAAATAATCGTCTTTATCTGTGCGCAGTTGAGACTAAAATTTCCTTTTCCATCTAACCCATAAAGTTATCATACGTAGTAAAAAGTCTTTCCTTTTCATATACACGTAAATGTAGGATTTCGATAAGCCTCACGATTTATTTCAGCCATGACTCCAGTTGATTTCACTATCAATCAGTCAACATTTTGTGCGTTGCGAGTTGTTACGAATGTCGAAAATATCGCCAATTCATACATAATTCCGTAGGTTTACCCTGACGTACTCTACTTCAAAAACTTATAAAATTTAAGCATGCAAGATATTTCGATATGATTGCGAAACTTAACGTATAAAAGCATTTAAACAAATTTTGCTCTAACATCTGCAGTTTATTTTAGTTTCCGCGTTGAGAAGTAATTTAAACTGGTGAAGGAACCTATGCTTTTCCAACCATGCGTTGGTCAATAGTAGAGACTATGGAAGATTTACTTTCTGAATCTCTGTATAATTAATCACTGGTTGGAGAATGAGATATACTAAAATCTCAAAACGTAATTTACGCTTAGAAGTAACCGAAGTGATGCCATTACCCAATTCTAAATCCGTAAAAGGTAGGATCAAACGAAAAATCGTGAAATCTAAATGTCCTGCAATGACCTATTCTTTTAAGCGATTTTGAAAATCTTAATTCGTTTTGCTTTTATAAAACGAGATCTAGAGAAGCCGTTTATCGTTTGGTAACTTACTACAGAAAAAAGACATGCACTCAACCCCTTCGGAAGGAAGAACCGTCGACATCTGGAAATTGCGGAGTCGCAGTTTAATTACCGGAAGAGTGATGGAAAACGGCTCGTCCGGAAACGGTCGCATGTGCGAGGTCGCACGCCAGAACGGACGCGTCGCGTAAGAAACTGTGACGAACGAACCTGAAACACGAAACGACTATTTGTGAGCGTAATTGTCGTATCCGCTGACTGATCTTACGCCGTACGCAACGAAAAGGTTTGCTCGGAGAGGTCGCTGACTCGAGGGATTGCCCACGCTGTATTTTGAAACGAGAGGTTTTGTTAAGGACCATTCAACTCTCTTGCGATATACTATTATAGTCATCATTTCGGAAATTAATGCGACAAAATTGCAAAATTTTATTCGTAATTCTCTGTTTCAAATAGTCCTCCGAGAAATGTTAACATTTTTTTTAGAATCGAAATTTTTATGTAAATATTCGTAATAAAAAGGATGTCGAAACTCTTTGGAGATTGGAATATTGGGTGACTACTGGTATACACGTTTTTATTTACAAAATGTCCCGTAAAAATTCCGCAAACTCTGCGGTTCGCATAGATTTGCTCTTTAAGCTAGCCATGGGGATCATTTTGTGAGGAATATGACGTTGAAATACTGCGAACAATTTCTTGGGATTTAATGTAATTTAATTTCTCGTTTGGGAGGTTTGCAAATATTTCTTTATATATATCGTTAATTTTCTCACCTATATAACTTATTCATTATCTTTATTCCGATATTGCAACATTTGCTACTTTTGGAGATGAAAGTTTTGACAATTGGTGTATCAACCACTTTCCTGACGCTCCCGAGATATCTCGTAGAAGAGAGTGCTTTAAAATCCAGCCACGCCCGAGATATCTTGTATTAAGATTTTCTGCGGATAAACAGCTTAAAATTTAAGGAATAGTGAAATATAATATTAAATAGGTATCTAAGGGGAAGAAAGCTTTTCTCTCCGTTCTTGGTTACGTATAAGCACAAATTTACAAATAAAAAAGTATGTTTTTTTCCAAGTAAAACTTATACAGAAAAATGTGTTCTTATTTGTGGAAAGAGCTATTGCATTGGGCGATTATAATCCTGCGATTGAGTTGAGGAATAGATGTTGGATAATTTGAATTTAGGATAGAATACAAGAGCGAAAACCTACCGAAAAGCCTAGCATTAAGTGACACTACAAACAAATATTTTAAAGCTGTGAACAGTATGAGTGGATAGCACCCCAACCGAAGAAAACTGGCAATAGAGTCAATAGACTCGGGGCAAACGAAGAATCCCCCGACAAAATTCATTATAAATTCATTATTTCCGTATTAACCATAGAATGTTTTATAGATTCTTACTCAGTTCTAAATATGTATCCTCAAATCACAACTTTGAATCCTTATCAAAGAATCCTAAAAAGCATGCTCGCATCAAACGTAGAATGAAACCCATAAAGACGTTTACCTCTGACAAGAGCAAGTCTTTCTTTAGTATAGGCAACCGTCAGATGGACAAGAAGACAACATCATTAGCGATTAGTAACGGCGATGAAGGCACACGCAGAGGTATTACAACGGACATTTCAATTGTATACGATATTGATAAGTGATAAGATCTAACTTTCGTTTCGAAATGTTTCCGATAAAGTCACACACGAAGAAGGAAAATGTAAGTCGACTCATCTCATCTTAAGTATGTATTAAGAAGTAATCTCTCTCTTTCACGCCCGTTTCGTAACGAAGCTGCTAATTACGTCGCGCTCAAGTATCAACCATATCTATGTCATTATGACTCATTTCTTGCAACGCATACTGTTTGCCTTTGAAAATTTCGTGTTCAAGATTTCAGTATCTAATCGTCCGTGGCGATATCGAAATATACGTGCATGTACACAGAATATCCCTCATTCATATTCCCAACAGAAAAAATGCTTTCATATCTCGATCTGTTTTGATGTTCAGTGGTGGAGTCATTGGTGATCAAATATGGAGAGTTATGTTGCTGCATTCTGAATGAAAAAGTCTTTTATAGCTCATTCACAGTTATTTCAGGGTAAGATTGCGAGAGAAATTTTCCCTACCCATCTTATCAATGTATGCATGTTTGTCTTTATCTCCTTCTCTCCGACTTTCTTATATTTGCCATTATTTAATTAAACATTGTAAGTTTTGGCAAACTAAAAACAAAATCATCATCGGCACTGGCGGTACCTTTCGTCTAACTACGGAATGAGGCATCGCGCAGCGCATTTTGGATTTGTTAAAAGTAGTAGTAGTATAGTATTTTTAAAAGTGCTTCGACATCCGAGGTCATTTCGCACGTAGGTGCCCACCAGGAATCGAACCTGCGACCGCTTTCATCGAAGTCGAACATGTTGTCAAATTGGCTTTCTGGGAATTCGTTAGGAAGACGATATTTCATTTAGATTTACCATTTCTTATGCCAAAAATATAGTATTCCTTACCAAGGATAATAGTGAATAAACAATTATAATAAAAAATAGGGGTTGTAGGCGTACGTCCAATCGTGTAGAGTTTCGTATCTGAATCCTGAAATTTAATTGAAGTCATCTCCAATACAATGATTGTTTATACGTCATAAAATAAGTCCCCTTTCCGGGAACTACTGCAAGTATTTAAAAAATGATTTAGCCGCATTTTGATTATTGTTTATGTCATTAGATGTCAATTTCCAATATTCTGACTACGCAACATAGCCAATTTCATGTCTTCTCTAAGCTGAACACGACGAGTTTTAAATCATATTTCGTCCCGTTTTAGTGGGTATGGAGAGGGGTGGACGATCATAGGCATGGTTGCCCCCGTTTTTTGTACTTCGACGTCCTTAACAGTTGTCTTTCTCGGGGCAAGCGGTGCATGAACTGTCTGGCAGACAACAAGTGGTGAAGACAGAGGAGGGGGCGAATTGCACGGTGGAAAGAGGGCAAAATGGGCAATCGATTTAATTATGCTAAAAAGGGGCCACGCGCTGGCGGCGAAGGGAGTCTGAGTAGGCGTGGACTATCGGCCGAGTGATTGGCTTTGATGCTTCCGTAAATTTCATCTCAGATTTTAGGAAAGTTTGAGGTATTGTCATCTGCTTGCAGTGGTGATGCTGCTTGGCGATGATTTATAAACGCTTCCGTAAAAGTGGATCAGCCATGAGGAAGAGATTATCGTTTCGAGCCAGGAAATCCCTTAACGACCTACTTATGAAAGTGTTTGTTTATTTATTTGATATATATCACGGATCAAGATAATATCATTGAACTCTGAGTCTTGAATCTTAGTAATTAGTAGATAGTTACTTAATCCTCTTCATTTCTTCAATCCTCTGTTTGACAAACTTCTTCAAAATTCTCTTGAGCATTATATGAGGTTATATTTTAAAAGTATTTAAAACTTTATCTTTCTTTCGTATAAAAATGTGCATACGAAATAGAATAAAAAGATTCTGAATTAAAAGTAGACTGAATCACTAATCTGTGTTCGTTTTAAAATGTTTCAGGCTTGGAAGCCAATACATTTAATCAACAATTCTCCTTCTTTATATGCATATATTCCCTTATGCGATATTTTAATATTGATGAAGTAATTAGTTAAATTTCTTGATGTATACACAACTGATATGAGGTAATCGAGATAAATATTTCCTGCGTTTGTTACCTGAAATTTTCTCATAGAAGGGAATTTAAACTATTCGCTAGTAATACCTTATTTGTATGCATTTGTCTCACGTCTTTAAGAATTTTACAGTTTACTTTCAGTTATCGATAAGTTAAATGCAAATTTTGTATTCCATCAATGAACTGATCGCGAAATATAGAAAAACGTATTTTCCTTAACTATTGCAAAAAGAAATTGGAAGGCGAAGATTTCGCTATGAGATTCACCTAAATTATTTCTTATATCTCATCGGTATCATTCTGAAACTAATGAGAATGATTTTGCATTATTTTCGAAGTGGACACTATTCTGTATCCGGAAACCAATACTTCCATCACAGTCGAGGAGTTCTGTTGTAATTTTCCAGAAATTTAGAAAATAAAGGTTCATAGTTATTTTATTTCCAGTGTTGAAAACCTTGTAGCTGAAGTGCCACGTTATGAATGATTGTGAAAGAATTATAAGAGACTTGTGTTTCTCTATTTATTGGATAGTACTTGAATGCTATTTGTCTACCTCATACTACGTGCTTCAGAGCTTAAAAAAATAAAAGGTTTGATCATATTTGATGACTGCATTCCGTTATGAGAATCGAAGGCCAGTCGAATAACTAAAATTTAAGTCAGGTTTATATATAGTCCTGTTGTTTGTACGGATACGCATTTGGTTGACTTATCCTGTGGTCGTCACCAACTGAAACGCTTCGGAACGATGCGGAAGCAGTCTTCTTCTGAGGACTTTCAGTCGGTTATCGCAATCGAACTTCAGAGTGAAAACCTGTAACTCAATCTCCAGGCGTATCTCTTAGAGTTGACCAATTAAGTGATTGATTCCTTTGCGACATCCTTCACTACAATTTCCGTCGCCTAAATGGTTATCTTCTTATCGGCCTTGGCTTAACGTTCTTTCTTTTAGGATGACTCGATTCTAGGAGTGGCTCATTACTTGGACACGTCAGCTTGTCTTTTTATGTGTACTCCAAATAACTCCAATCTTCGAAAGCATTTAACCTCTCTTAGGTGATTTTAGTTTGATAAATTTATCATTTACTTTGTTTGCTCGAATTTTTACTAAATCATACTAGTAATCATTGATGACCAAGTTTGTTCCGTACTTTTCGGCACACCTAATTCTCTAAGGCATACTTTTACTTTCATTTTGCTTTTTTCCATTACCTGCAGTTTAACCTTATTGTATTATACATTACCTATTTATGTTTTTACTGTGTTTCCGTTGTTTATTTTCATCCTTCTTCTTCGCGGGTGTTTTTCCGCAACGTGGGTTTTTTCTTTGTCAACCTCCCGTCGCAAAATTTTTTTCCCACACTGTATTCTTTCTTTTCGCTTTTTAATCAGCATTTGTACATAATATAATGACAAACGAGGTTCGGTGGAATAGAGGCCCGCATAGGCTTTACCTCGCCAATAAAAGGTCATCTATTTATCAAATACTTACCCAAATGTCTGGAATTATGAATATATAGGTTAGAAAGTCTACGTAAAATCAAATTAGTGAAGAATCATTACCAGTAGATGAAAATCTAAAGCAGAAAAATGGGCGCATGGCAAATCCTGGATATTATGTTGTGTAATGACTGAAAACTTATTTCCAGCTCAGCACTTTTGATTATTTATGTGTTTAGGATGATACGCATTTCATAGGTATCCTTTAAATAACCAAATTAAGTGACTAGGTATTTCGCACAAATTGAGCTATTGTCTGGCCTCCGGATAGTAATGCGGGTAACGCGTTCGAATTTGGTGAAATCGGTCGTGTTCCCGGTAGGGATCCACGCTCGAAATGACCTTAGCTGTCGAAGCACTTAAAAATAACTACTACCACACTAAGCTATTATCAATTAACATGATTGCTGATTTAGGCGCGGTCAGCCACCTTTTTATTCCGCATGGATTAAATGAAAAATTTCAAACGAAATCGTTGTTTGGAAACAAGCATTCACGGGCGATCAGCTAATGACCGTTTACATTCTAAATTCGCTGCATAAGGGCTGAAAACAACGCGATTCGAGGGAGTTACTCATAGTTATTCCCAGTGGCTCGTGTCGATCGCATCTTGTCGGGAAATTGGCCGTTAATCCCCTTCGCAGTGCGTGAACTCAACCCCTTCCTTCCACGGACACGCGTGTATCGACTCAACCGACCCCCTGAGGACCGACCATACTGGGCGTGTATGACTAGTATTCGATGCTGTTAGTGGCTCCTTTCCCCTCATTTCCAACCTATTTTGGCGCTCTCCACCATGTTTAACCCCTCTCACCACCCTCTTTTCACCCTTCTGTTGCCGGTGGTCCATCGGAGAACGGTAATTTTTCCGATTCGCGTAGTCGTGATTGGTTGTGGGGGAGTGGAAATAGGAAATTGGCCAGCTCTCGTGAAAGAGGATTTCGTCATTTCCAGCGACTGAAGAGAGGGTCGAATCGCTACTTTTATTAAATCATCGAACCCCTTGGCTCTTTGGAGCGCAATAAAGACAGAATATTAACTGAAGCAGCGATATGGAAAGTGTACTTTCCACCGCGTTCGTCCTTTCTTTATCAGCTTTATCAAGCTTTATTTAGAGTGAATTAAGTACACGGTTGAATATTTTGCCGGGAAAAGGTATAAATTTGATGGCATCCTTCAGTGGAGGTAAGTGCCCTTCGCTGGGCCGCTATAAGATTCGTTTTGCTCTTGAAAATGATAAACGTATTACCCATGTAGAGATGAGTTGCGTGGATATTTGATGACAAATATTTCTTAAAAAGTGTTGAATTATATTATACGAAAAATTTTACGCATTCTTTTATTGAGGGAAAACAAAAATGGAACATGGCTGTTAATGAATTAGAGGTTAAAAAACATCCTGAAACCCGCATTTCGGCAGACGGAACTGGCATTTGTATATAAACGGAAAGTTCCGAATTACAGTTTTCTAGGAACTACCCTATACGCATTTCGGAAACAAAGCTTCCATTCCCAAAGGTTCCACGATGGGAAATCATTCTTATATTTCTTATAAATTGTGAATAATCGCGAGGTCTGAACCAGGAATAGCGCTCATTTACGTCTTTACGTTTCGTTTCTTGTTGATTTTTAATCGAATATCTTGGTTTTTCGAAGTTTCACTTCTTGCATTTGAATATTAAAACAGAAGTTCTTAGCCGAAACGCCAACAATCGTTGGGAAACATTAACAATCGTTGTTTTTTTTGATAAATAAAGACCAAATATGCTTTTGATTGTAATACTCTGAACAATTCGAGTTAAGGTATATGTCAATTAAAAGAGAACTACAATTTCTTTCGCGTTACTCCGAAAAGAAAAATAGAAAATCTTCAAAAATACAAAGAAACAACGTCGATATAAACCCTCATCAAATTCAATTTTAACCACTTACATTTTGGAGGATACCAACTGTAGCGATAAGGAAGCGGTCCGTTGACGCTATCGACTGTCATACTGACAGCGCAGGAAATGGAACGACCTGTGCGTCATGAACGGAAACAGATGTATAAAAGAGCTATTAATGCTCGAGGCTCGTGAGTCCTTAGGAAATCCGGTAGATTGCGGCTGCATCGTCGATTGATAATATCCATATCCTTAAATCATCATCAAAAATTCCTTGTAAGTCATTCTCCAGATGTGAGTTTGTTAGTTTACGGATCAACCGAGCTGAACCCACACCAATTCAGGGAATGATTACGTAGACCCAGTCATAAGCTGAAGTTTACATGCGTATGTGTGCTAACCAGGATATTGGACCAGAACCGAACCGAAAAATTAAAACTCTTCATTCGAAACCGGAAACCCGATATTATTACCACTCCGTTTTTCAGTTCGGATTCTTGTTAAGAGTAATAATACTTAAACTTAATATACGTATGTGCACTTGACCTGAATCTCACAAATTTACCTTTACAATTTAATAACTGTACTCAGGACCGCACCTGGCCTATCCGCCGCCCGGTAACAAACATAATTTGCCGCCCATTGAAACTAAATACTAAAACCGTACATTTCCTGATTTGCAGGTAAAAATTTTTTCGAAAAGCATTAAAAAAAACAGTTACTCTTTTTCCCAGTTAAAATTGGTCGCAAAACATCAGTACAATTAATATCGTAACAATTAATTATGCACATTCCATATTATGACATAGTAAATAGTATATGGAATAGTACATTTTTAATAGTTCACATTAATTTCGAGTAACATTATCATCGCAATGCGCATAACTTAAAATATGATTAGTATTGAATCTATTTTTTCTTTAGCAATACATGAAAGTTTCTTATAAAAAATGCATTGCAACATGAATAACTTCGATTAAATCCGCTGAACAAACATTCCTTTCTCGTCTTGAGCTATCCCTAACTGTAAATGTTTGCTGATCTTTAATTTCACATCTTGATCTTCCCTACATAAGACATGTGTATCACCCAGGGATTATTTTGTCGAGACGAAAATATAACGGTTCGACGGTTGCCATCGGAGAGCAAACCGAAATGAGGCCTTTTGAATGAACCGGATTGTAAACCGGAACGGAAATATTTACGATCTCAAGCCCTGATACAAACTGCGTATTCATATATTCCAAGAGTCGGGAGATGAATGCTGGAATTAAACAGGAAAAAGGTAAATCCTTGTTATATCCGTTAGCCTCACTAGGACAGCAACGGCAAAATATCATAGCTTCTCCGAGAACTTCATCACTTCCCGTTTGGAATCAGTTGACTACATCCTTTTACCAAGGGAGATTAAAAGCTCGCAGCCATTTTAATTTAGCGTTAATATACCCAAGAAGACCATCAGACCTTTTTCTCCATGTTTTTCTTTCAACTCTCCGCGACCTTTCCAGTTGCAAATCCCCTTTCATCCACTCCTTATCGCTTTGATGCCGCAGAAATATCGCCGCGCTTTATAAGTCGCTCACGTGAGTCACCTTCAAAGCCAACAGAAGGGAAAGGAAGGAATTGGACTGGGACCCAGCTGCCATCTCTAATCACTGTCCACTGGGCGTAGTATCTACACACACAAAACAAACTCAACCCCATCTCCTTGACAACAAGTATATCCATCTCTTTTTTCCCTTCCTCGCCGTTGATCCGTACACAAGCGCCGCTTTGCCATGTAAACATTATCCCCATCTATCGCTTTTAGTGTGAATCAGAGGAGGGTAGATCTCCGAAGGAGGGAAGTGAGAATTGACAGTTTCGGAAGGGATCTTGTGTGGGGAGAGCGCACGCTCCCCTTCCTTACCCTCTTTCCTCAATACACCCACGCATTTCCCCTCTTCTCCTTTCCATATTCAACTTATGCCGCTAACAGCCGGTAGTATGACCAATCTTTCTAAATGCTACTCTCAACATAACGATTAGGCGCACCTTTCAGTTCAGTATTAGAGGCAGAGATGATGTTAAACCGTTTCGACACAGGAGATACCCTAACGTAAAGAGAATACAAACTGATTATAATCGATATTTGCAATGAAAAAAGTTAAATGCGCAAGTTATTCGCCAAATGAAAGGGTCAGGGACGGGTTTAAGCTTTCAAAGGCTCTAGGTGTAAAGTTCAGATTGAGGCCTCCACAAGAAAATGTTTGCAAAATTCGAACTTTTCATAAAATACACAAATATACAGAAACCTAGGTCGCTTCACCACGGTAAGTTTAAATGAAAAAGTTTTGCATTACAATGCGAAGTATTTCTAAATTAAAAAGAATGATGGATAGAATTTATAGTCAATGTATCTTATAAACATATCATGTAGACTTACTCAACAAATATAAAATTGTTTCTCGAAGCGATAAACCGGAAGAATATTACCGAGAATTTTTAGCACTGTACTATTGAGGCCCCCATATAGGCGATGCCCTCAGCTACCACATAGCTATAAATCCGCCCCTAGATAGGGAATTTATTCGTAAATTAAAAGGATCGCTTTTTTCTAAAAGGGCAGAGGTTTATTCAAAGTAAATACGTTATTTATTTTTTACATTTCTGTAAATCTTGCATACTTTGTTTTTTCGCTATATAGTGTAATTACACGTTGTTCAATTAAGCTGCTCCATGAATATATTTATTTATCTACCGGTAACTCGTCTTTTCTGTAATTAAGTGCTGGTAATCCCTTTAAAAAATTACCTTTTGGGATGCGTAACTTCACTTTGAGTGAGTTTTTAAAATGTCATATATTGTAATAATTGTTGGAGTGAAATAAACGTATTATTATTTCATTATTACATTAAAGCAGGACACAGAACTAGCTCAGTCATATTAAAGCAGAACGTTTCAACTCTGAGTTTGAAGCTATGCACGCGGCTTGCATCGATAAAAGCACCAAAAATGTTACTCGTGGATGACATCTCTTTTACTTTAAACTTACGGTTACAGTGTTAAAGTTATCGTTTATTTTCTAGAGACAGAAATAGTCTTTTTGCTCTCGTATTAATATTTATAACACCGTTTCATCAATTAAAGGAGGATATCTGAAATGGAAAAATTTTCAGATAACGGAATACTGTAGAATATAAATTCGTGAGGTACATAGAACCTGGAAAAAGTGGATGATGTAAGTTTCTGTCTAAATATATGGTGTTTTCCTCTTATAAATTGCGATGGTTTTCGAAACGGAAAAAAATATACACAATCAAAGTGAGGAAATCTCCAGCAAAGGAGTTGTATTTGTTTTGAGATTTTATGTGTGATTTCATAATGAGACCGCAGAATATTCAAGGAGAACTGGAAAAACTTATTACTTAAAGGAGGAAAGAAGGCAAGCAGTACTACCAATATTTAATACGACTTACGTAATTGGCTTGGATGTGGTTAGATGTGCAATGGTGTTTGGCAAGTAAGCGGCTAAGTAGTTTTAAAGCGATAAAATATGTAACTGTGGTTGGAAGTGGAGCAACTAACGTGATATTGTTTTCTCTCGGGAATAGAGATTTTAAAACACTCCGTAAGCCTTATTTCACTCAGGAATACGGGAAAATTTCACAGAATATCTTCATTAAAAGACGATGTATTACTCAAATGACATTTATTAAGTGATTGGAACCTGAAAAGATAAGTCAGTGTTTCAGTTGAGGAAACAATTTCAAAGTGGCATAGCTAAAAACAATTGAAAAGTATAAGGAATGGTTTTCAGAAAACGTCTATAAACCATAATTTACGGCATCTTTCGTTTGGTATCAAATCTGTTAACAGACGTCGAAGTGAATTTGGTTCTAATAAGATAGAGATTTGCTTCACAATATTTTCTGAACTAGAATGGGCTTCAGTGGAATTAATTATTTTCCCACATTTCCCCGTAATACAGCCTAAGATAGGAAATTCCCTCCGGAAAATTTTAGAGAAACCTGTTTGAAAGTCTGCAAAGTTTCCATGAATAGATATCCGCGAGAATTTTAGGAATATTCTTAACCGTGAAAAGCATTTGAATGTTTTATGAAGATCGATATAATTTTTAGGATTTTATTGCTTTTTCTTAGCTTTCATTATATCGTTGTACCGAGTTGCAGTTTCGTAAACGAGAAATGGGCGTTCCGAATCGCTAATCTGAGGATGAGAATTCCTGTTCGGGACATGAGGGCAGTGTCCTCGACTCAGGCATTTCCGGAGGAGGCAGACGCATCACGGGCACACAGTCTCCCGAACGTCTCCAGGTATTTCTGATCCCTAACTCAAGGAATTTCAAGTCATTTTTACGTGAATTGCTCTCCTTTCATTTCTAATTTTTGTTTAAAAAATTCATTATATTACCAAATATGAGGATTTGCCTGCCTATTTATATTCTATTTCTTACAATCATCATTACCATCACTTTAGAAATACATCGTAACAGAAGGCGTACTAAAACTTCAACCATCAATTAGTAATTTAAATGGTGATAATATTTCATGAAAAATTAAGGCAATAATCGGACGGGTCTTTACAAAGGAATTCCTTGGTACCAATTTCCAATAAGATACCACAAAGTAAAAGCTTCGTCCCTCGATATGAATAATTTTCATTCTTTTCCAATCAAATCTGCCACAAGTATCGGTAAAATTGGCGATTTCAACCATCAAATTAGGAGCTACAATACGAAATTTTAAGTACTCCTAAAAGTTAAATTTTTATTTAAGTTTCGTATAATGTTTCTAAGAACCAAAATGTCTTCTGATTTAAAATGCTTCGCAATGAGCAGGCCTTTTACTATGGTTCAGGAGCTTCCGAAAAAACCTTTTAGAAACTAGCTGTCTTCGTAAATCTAATTTTTAAATTTTATTTTTGGAAAATATGGCGAGAAAACCGTCGATGAATTGAGATGTGTAATCTTCACGTTTGCCGTCGAAGCACATATATGTATAAAAGCACTCAAAGGTTTAAACCCTACGTCGGCTTCTCCTCACGAAGGCAATCGTGCTTAAGGGATTAGATCAGAGGGTGAGGGATGAATTGCTTTTTCTTGAGAAGATGAGCTCCTGCGAGGGATAAATAACCTTTAATGGAGATAACCTTGATCGTCCCATTGGCTCTTCGTTTTTTATTTGGATAGCCGTGCTCAACCACAGAGAGGTGGGAAAATCCCTCGTCACTTGCCATCTTCCAGCCGTTACCATTTTTCTCTAGTTCTCTCCTTGTAATTTTCAACGTCAAAGGATTAGAATGGAAAATAGAAGTCATAATTACGTTTGTTCTTCAAACGATCCATTTTTCGATGATTTTTCTCAGTTTTGAGGATGAAGGCCTGTAAAATTGTTAGTAGCTATGAAATTATTTTTTGGATCAACTTGTCTGGACATTTTTTTTCACGTAATGAAACATAAAACACGATGGATGAACGTCAAACTTTATTTTTGGAGAACGAACGGAGCGCTGTATGCTATAACCAATACATGTGCAACGTTGATAACAAATACTTCCACAGACAGCAGTTTCAATGTTGTATATACCAGAAGATTCGAAAAAAATTCATTTACTGAAAATTGTTTGATCATAATGATGAGCTCATTCGCTTTGAAAGTCACCTGGCCGAAAGCTGATTGGCACCTCAATTACTCCACCATTAACTACGTAAAGCTTTGGAGAGGGGATGAGGGAGTTATAGAAGATGAGGAGCAAGGTAGTTTAGCCTTGATTTTTTTGCTGAGGCAGAATTCTATGAGTAGAATTACACGTAATTTCTGCATAGTAACCCTATGAGCAGCACTTATCCTACCACACAGATGCAGGGGCAAAAATGTATTATATTACTTAGAATCGCTCATAACAATTAACAAGATAGAGAAAAGTAAACGAGATACATTTTGAGTATATTTACATTGACAATAGTACTCAGTGAGCCGCCAATAGGCGTATGACAAGGGATGTGAAAACACCAAACTAGCTACCTGATTAGTATTTCTGATGGTATCTAGAAAAAGAGACCAGTAATAACTATCCGTTCTTGATGAAATATCGCAAAATTCCATTTATCGAGATTTGGTTGGATGAAAAAAAAGCTCTAAGGATTGCAAGAAAGCTACTTGTAAAATTAAACACGAAAGTGAATTTAACAATCTTTCCATCTCCATCTTTATCTAAATGCATCGACTCATATTTATTTTCCTCCTTATTATTACCGTTAGTGTCTGGGTTTATAAGGTTGTGCTTTCCTTTTCCTTCTTCCATCTTGGTTTACGCTGTATGAAACGAATGAAAGCGCCGCTTGGTAGAGAGACATGATTTCAGTTTCAGCTAGATTAGGAGGGTTTTGAGATCGTTTCCGTGAATATTCCTCTGAGGTAATTTTCAGCTTTTAGCCAGAATTTGATTACGTGATTTCTCATCGAATTCTAAACAAAGTACCACCTGTTGAATAATTCATGAGCAAACTGTTCGCATTAATTCCTTATTTGTACGGTGATACGAGGTGATGTACGTCATTATTTTACCATGAAGATCTTTTCAGTGTTTGTATGACGAAGTAGTGCTTGATAAACTAGACGCTTAGCTCTTATTCATCCGCATTTACTCAGAAAGAGGAATCCTCGGTATAGTGTCTTCACCCAGGTTTTTTTCTTCCAGCGTTGGCTGTACTGACTAATGATTGTCGCCATGGGAGCGCATTCTTTCCTGATAATGGACCTCATCATTTTCCGACCTACGTTACAGTCACCGCTACTGACTCAGGGTCAAAAAACGCCCCTCTGAGGAATGTCTCTTCCGAATTCCTCTTGTCCATTCCATTTCGGCTGAGATAAACCGAAAAAGAGTGACTAATTCCTTCGGATAGCGTCACGCGTGTCTTCGTCGAGGGCTGTCGGCAAGGTCGCTTACATTAGGTCATCGGCGACACCCTCTGCTATCACCTGCCGTTTTCAAAAGCTCCGCTCAGTTCTCGGTAGGAATCGCTCATACAGGGAAAGTGCCCGAACACACGTGGTTCTGCGTTTCTAAATTGCGTCACCTGGTAGCCGTAGAGGTACCTTCCTGGAAACGGGCTAATGAGTTGTGATGATGACGCGGAGAATTGGGTGCCATTTTGCATTAGGTTCAGCGTGAGGATTGAATTGTCATAGGGTCATCCCAAGTGCGAAAGAAGGTTCAATAATTATTTCATAGATGGCATCTTTTTATTTCCAGTTTTCCCTCTGAATTTCAAGGCCTAGACAGTTAATGAATACAGATCTCTGTTATATGTTTGTATCGCCCGTAACTATTTGTTCCGTACACTCATCCAAAATTGTAGGAACTATTTCTGGTACGAATTTCTTTTCTTAATCTCTAATTTTTTACGCAATGTACGTAATGTCTGAAGGTTTAAAATTCTTTTTTTTTTGCTTGATGTAGGAATTGATCAGTTAATCAGTTATTTTTTGGTTCATACGTTAATATATCATATGTTAAAATATTTTAAACGCAATTGTCTATCATCACTTCAGGAGTTTCAAAGCACTGGTATAGGTGTTATCCAACTTAGCTGTAGCCAACCGTTTGCCCGCAGACCACTTAAGATCCGAGAGAAGCTTTTGGTGGTCCGCGGAGAAATTTTGCCTATAATTTCCATAGTTGAATCTATTATACCCGATTTCTCTTCGTGTCACTAACTCAGGATTTAGCGACAACACGAATTTCATGCTAATGAAATGGATTTTTTATAATTATGTATAATTATATGTATATGTTTGAACATTTTTAAAAACTTCATGTTAGTGGTCCATGGAATTTAAAATTTTATATTTAGCGGTATATGAGATCTGAAAAGTTGGCGACTGCTGATATAAATCATTACTATTGTTAGTTTGCAAAAGAAACTTTACTGGAGAGATCACGAATATCATACAGTAATCCCTTGTTAACATCAGTTTCCCCAGCCACGGTTTTAAGGATACGCGTTTTGTTAAAATGTACACATTCTCACCAGACGCGTTCTGATATTTTGAATATACACAGTTTGAGATGCTTGTTTAATATTTTTATTAAAAGAAGTATAAGATGTAGAGATTTTTAATTAACTGCATCCACGGGGACAAAAACCTTGACTGGCCAACCGCGGCATTTTTCAGGAACGTAATAATAGTATAATAGTAATAATAACGCTTTATTAGGTTAAGACTATCAAGTCTCTTCTCACATTTAACCCTTCGTCATGTGAAATTTAAAGCAGATACATATCTTGAAAAAAGTGCACAGAAGAAAACTACTTTATGGGTTAAAAAATCGAAGTATGAAATTGGGACAGAGTACACTACAGCAGGAAAACACCCACAAGGAGAGGGGTATGAAAACATGAGAAACCTACTGATAGTTAAAAAATAAATACAACGGACTTCGTATTTTCCACACAACTTGTGGAAATTCATGTATTTCATTTATTAATACGTTCCACCAAGTAAGATCGTTTCATATTGATTATACTACTGATAGTTACCTAAGTTTCAAGGAAAAGGTAGGTTAAATCGCATCTGGAAAGCAAAAAAAAATAGTAGAGATACATTATATCCTAGACATAAAGGCTATAAATACATTTACGTAAAAAGTAAACAGGAATAGATCATTATGGTAACAAAACAGGTCACTACTCTTATCACGGTAGCAATAAATGCTCTAAGTGCAAAGATAAAATCAGGGAAATTAATGAGTTAATCAGTGATGACTTGCTTTGTCACAATATTATTCGATAGAAGTTCATTAAATTTATCATAATACTAAGTTGAAGACGTCAAGGATACTAAGAAATAAGATATTATATGAATATTTACAAATTTTAATAATCCAGATAAAGGTTTGTCTGCGAGTACAATATAACCAATAATTAAGCGATTACAATCTGAGCTATACTACAATTATATGCATATAAGACCGCGGTTGGCGAGGGATTACACTATTAACTCGAATTTAGTCTCCTCTGGTATAGATATGCATCGACCCCAGAGCGTCTATCCTGAACACCGTCGAAAGATGTTGAAGACATATATGCGCATAATAACAATGGGTAAGAAAAGATGTAGGTGAGGTAAACGTTCGTTTTTTCGAGCTCTTCCATTTAGCGGAGCATAGGTCAGGGCTGGGAATTAACTCCGCAATCGCGTCTGGTTCGGAGGAAACGATGAGTTACTGTATCCCGTTTTGAATGAATAGGCGGCGCTTTGCTGAAGGAAGGCCGCCCTCTTTTAAGAAAGATCCTGGTTCTGGACGAAGGTCACGCGTTTCCTACGAAATCGAAAGTAATTCTCTTGGAATTGAAAGACTTCACCGATCGGTTTCGATTCGTGTATCCCCTGAAAATGAGGTAGACGTCTCGCTATGCAAAGAGAGAAGCGTGTCATTATTATCAATTACGAGGGAAAATCATCCACCTCCAATCTGGCGGAATCCTAAAGAATTCCACCCAATTCATGATTCATTGCTCAAAGGTAGATTCATTTTCTCGTTTCAAGTTGTGGCGCTATTCGTGGTTGGATTCATAAGGAAGTCGAAATGCATTGGAAATATCAAATTTTCTCATAAATTACGCTTGCTTGGAAATCGATGTCTGTGGGCGGGACTTAGTGGAAAGATATTACGGATGTGAGAACACTTGGTAATTTTCCGGACGAGGCTTCCCTACATATTTTTTATGTCTTCAAGACGGCGAGAATCAAATGTCTTAGTGCATTCGACTATCGTTTTGGATTGGAATGTTCAGCGAACAAGGCTTTAAAAATTTTCCATTCATTTTCCAATTATAAGCCAAATGAAGAGCCTACTGTTTCCCGTTAATGCATCATTATTGAAGATACAGTTAATCTGAATGATAACATGGATAGTTGTATCATTGAGATTAAACTATCGAAGAAAGAAAACGAACTTTTCTTTCGAGGTAGTCTAGAAAGTTTGTGTAAATTCTTGATCGTGAACTCGCAACAAAACTCACATCAGTATATTTTTTGTAAATTTTCGAGTGAAGGTTTTTATAGAACCTTGAAACCTTCCTTAAGTCTTCAAGGTTTATTTTAAGGACCAGTCGCATGCTGTCTCAGATAATCTGCACTTTCTAATCTCTCAGATATCTCCATTTGTCTCCTACCATTCTCGGCAAATGCATTCGTTTTTTCTATCCAGAGTCGGCTTGGTTTCAAAGGGTGCGGCACTACTAATTTAAATGCCTCTCCAAAGTAACGGAGAAGATAAGGGCGAATGCCATATGTTCGCTTTCAGGAGCCCTCATCCATCTTGAGGATGTCGACCGTGAGGGTGGAAGTGGATACCACGGAAATGAATGATCGAATCTAACGAGTGTTTGGATAACCAACGAATTTTTCGAGAATCTCATCAGCTTCCGTTTGTTTGGCTTCTTTCCCTTCAATCACACTTATTAAAAATTGGCGCCCTGACGAGGGGTTAGTGTTTATTTCCTGCAAGCGCGAAAGGGTAAAAGCAGGGCCGGGCCAAGATGAATCGCCGCGCAGGGCTAGGATTTGTGCAGGCGCTCCCTCTGAACAAAGTCGCTAAAAATGTCAACTTCTTACAAGACTCCTCCTTTTGCATGAGATTTTATTCGCACTCATTAAAATAAATGTCGACGATAATATTATCAAGATTCTTTTCAATTATATTACTCTGAATATTATCTTTACCTTAAATTGAAAACTAAGAAAATATGTTGTTAGAAAACAGAAAACGCACCATATTTGTTAGTACTAGAATAATTCCACTGGAAAACTCCACAAATCGCTGTATAACTGGCTTATCTATGAAAATACTAAAGATATTCATAAATTTGACATTTATGGCAATTTCTGCGGTGGTAATCTGGATCTTTAAGTCTATGTGGGTTTCTTTGTTCTTTGCGTACTCCTTCTATCGTAAGGAGTGCCAACTTTTATTCGCTTTCTTGAACTATGACTTCGGACGTATTTTATCTTGAAGTTTAAAAAAAGGGCTAAAATTAAATTTAGTAAAAGTTTTAATATTATCCTTATGAAAATACTAACAATTATTAATTCCAATATTTCCACACATTTCCTTTGGATATCCATTTAAGAGTTACACGTAAGATATTAAGCATGAAGAATAATTATAGTAATTATACGTTGAAAATTTATTGCCTCCTCACGGAATTTCCAAGTACTCTCTTAAGTTATTCAACTATCAATACAGTTCACACCTGAATCACGATTTACTAGTCATTGTGTTTATCACAAGCCTCATAAAAACTCGGACAAAGGGCATGCGCCCCAAAAGCTCGGCGCCCCGGGCGATCGCCCAAATCGCCGTTATTTCTGGACGGCCCTGTGTAAAAGGCGGACATTGAATATGTTGGCGGTGTACATTGCGCAGGAGAACAGAATCAGGGAATGAGTAGTGATTTATCTCAAAGGAATGACCGTAAACTTATGGTCAGGAGGGAAAAAGATCGAAAAAATGGGGCGTTACTTCGCCGACTTAAATCTTCCAGACTCTCGTCGGGAGTTGGAGACAAAACAGAGTCTTCGAGGCTCTTTTTTCGAGCTCGGCTTCGGCCATCGTTATGTACTGGAAGATGACAGTTCCAGGGTGATGAAGAACCATTTGAAAAGCCAAGGCATACAGATACGTGATATCCGAACTTTTTCACGTTCATTGAGATACTTACGTAGCTACAAATCTAGTAGGAAAGTATTTCAGCTATAAACATGCTACTTTTTTCATAGAGAAGTGCGCTTGACGTGTATCATTTTTATGAGTAGACACTTGTGTCTAAAATAAATCCATTAAAATACTGGAATGAGTTACAGTTGGTGATGAACGGAGTAGAGCAGGCGACGACAGTGATATATGCTACGGGAAAACTTTTCTATGAATTACTAGCCGGGAAATTGTAGGACGGCAGCTATATTTCATATTAATAAATATATATGATTTTTTCGCCGCGAATCTGCCGTTCTAACAATGGTAGGTTTAAAGCTTTTCTATATTGTATGATAATGCCATCTTGATCCGTGTTGTGAAAGTACGTATTCTATTGTATTCTCGAGATTAATAGTTTTATTTGCTCTACATCGCAATCTATCTTTACTGTGAATACGTTTAACATAGTTTTAAGCAATCCAACTTTCCAAATTCGCAACCTCTATGATTTATGAACATCGAGACAACGATTGTCGTTGTTTTCAACGCAAAAATATCACGAATAAATCAAACAGATTTGGCACATCAGAGATCGCAAAATAATTTAATATTTCAACCATATATAAATATTTTCCAGATCGTTCTTAAGATTGCTTTTCCCAATATTTATCGAAGGAAATGTAATAAATTCTATTTTTTTCCGGTTCATTTTCGATCAAAGTGATCTGAAGGTTGTTCACGATAGAAAATCGCAATTGATCACTCCAAAATTACGCTATGCAAAAGAGGGACGTGAGTAAGGGCGTTTGGCGGAATAGGATATTGCGTGGGATTTCATACGCTGAGGCAGTGTGACACAGGCATTAAAAATAATGTTGAGCTTATGAGAAACGGACATCTGAAGTGACTGCGCGCATTTGCCTGCCGCCCCTAACTTTGTCTGTGACATCATGGTGTGTGATTGTCCTTCTGAGGGGTTATTACCCTTCCTAAGATTTCAATAGTCATATTTTAATTGGAGATGCATGAATAATGTAAGATAGACAAACAAGAAAATTTTCATCTGTATAACTGAACTGCTGAATTTCATAACTTTGTAAATACATATTCTGGATTTTTGTTTTCCTGGTGATAATTTTTTCCGATTCGTCTTTTGTTTTTCGTATAGTTTTCTGTCAACAAAGTTATTGGCCTTCACCATTC
Organism: Ladona fulva; assembly: GCA_000376725.2. Lineage (NCBI taxonomy): Eukaryota > Metazoa > Arthropoda > Insecta > Odonata > Libellulidae > Ladona > Ladona fulva. The sequence goes on from KZ308317.1 coordinate 767,517, forward strand.
TAAATTAAGTTGATATCGTCTTTAATCGCCTTTATGATTCACTCCAACATTTTTGTTGCCGGTTCTTGTCTGCCCATTTACAATATTGACGCATGAATTATGTAAAACTATGCAAGAGACATAATAATATAGCCTTTTCAGAAAGTCCCCTTTGGAAGCTTGCACTGTATGAAGTTAATGCAACTACTTTCTACCTCATGCTTCCTAAAATTTTTTTAAAATCTCATTGCTATTTTATCCATCTAAATGGTAATATCAAGCCAATTACACTCACCTAAAATTGTAATCGATATATAATACGGAATATTGTAAATATGTCTCAATTTTATCAATAGTAATTAATTAATAATCGGCGCTCAGTTAAAAATAACATTTTCTATGATTTTCAATTACCTGAAAGACTTTTCAGGCTAAGTTACATCCGAATATTGACGTTTTTCATTTATTTATGTACACCCCTCCGATATATCCATAAAAAGTATCGTCTCGATTTAATATAAAATAAGTGAATTAGTGAATGCAAATGTAATCTCATTTGTAAAGTCAACCTTTAAAAAGCCGCAAAAGAGAAATAATGTTGTCTGAAGCTTTAGTAATAACCGAGAGAGAATCATCTCAACTTAAAAGAGACTTCATCTGTGATTCATCTCCTGCAAGTTTAGTATAGAGCTTCCAAATTTCATTCTTCTAACTTGAGAAGGTTAACAGTATCTGATGAGAGCTTAACTGAAGACTTCCAAGAACTAGACCTTGCTAGGGATTTCTCGTTTTAGACGAGGAAGTCAATATACTTCGCACCTGAAACCCATCTACGGGATTCTTCAAAGGATAACCCGGGAGAATCACAACTCTTTCGTCAAACTGCTCCTATTTTCGGAGACCGAAGTATCCGAGCGTTTCCTGTTCTGGCGAAATACTTCCCCGAAAGAGGGATGCTTTGTGCATGAGCTATAGAAAATCCCCACGACGCTTTCCAAAGGATTTCCGATAAAAAAAGATTTCCGTTTATCAGATTTCTGAGCGAGTTAAAATGCCCGTTCCCCTCTGTCAAATGTGTTAAATTTCTTTTTTTTGCGGACTAATTCAGCGTACTGATGATTATTCATTCGGACCAGCGAAGGCTTTGAGTTTAACGACACTTGAGGCTTAAGGGATAACTTTGCAAATTGAAATTATTTCAGTGTTCCTTCGGTATTTTCGGAGCAAGAGTCTCATTAGCAATAACATTTCTTAATTCCCAGCACGTAGGGACACTGATATTTTTCGAAATTTTTTTTGGTTTTGGTTTTATAAAAGAAATATATTCAACGTATCATGACGACAAATTATAGAAAGAGATGAGCATTGCTTGATTCCAAAAACAGAGTCATTTTAAAAATTAACAATTGCAGATTTTATGCATTTGATGATACTGTCGATATAATCATGCGTACCATAAATTAGGTTGCAACTTAGAGTCAAACTATCATAAAATATTAACAAGTTTTAAAGAGAGCTGCACTATGAAATTTTCTAATTCAGTTCAGTAAAATTAAATTCATCAACAGTTAAATTTAGTAAGAATGAGAGAAAGTATTTAGATTAGCTTTAGTTGAGTCATAGTTTACGAAAGGAAATAATTTTCGATATCGTTTTCAGTGTTAAAGATAGTCAGCTTGCCACGAACATGAATCACAATATATCAACCGGCAGGAAAAAAGATTGTGTTTTTAATTAGATTATTCACGTTTTCGTTTTGTGATTCATAATGCCATATTTTTGTCGATTAAAAATTTCTTTCGCCTATAGTATCGTCATATCTTATAATACACTCATCGAACTTAATTTATTTCTTCGAAGCACTTTTTGATTTAATTCTCACTGTATTTTCTCTACCATTGACTTCCGTAAGTATTTCTACATGTAATTTCTCACGAGTGCATTTAGTTCGGCGAAATTACTATCGGTATCAATTTATGAGATCAAATTAACTAAAATTGGCGATTAAATGTGTCTCCTGATTAGTTTAAGCGATAATAAGGATTCTTTCCCAATTTCAGACTTTATGTCTTGCGGTCTTACGGTGTGTAACATTGAACATGTCTTTTTCGCGTTTTATGTGACGTATCCTGATTCTAGGAATGGACTTTCACTCTTGTTTACCCTCATTCTATTTCTTCTCTCATATGCGCAGTTCTCTCTTCTGCGCTTTTCCTTCCTCAATTCCATTTCCAGGAAAAGTCCATGTCCCTCTCCTCCTTGTTCCCCTTTTAACTACTTCCCTCTCACTTATTCTTTCCCCTCTGTTTTTCCTGTCCGTTTTGGACCATTTTCTTCTTCACAAGAAATCTAAAATGTTAGGCACTTGCGATCCAGGAGATGGAAACATTACAGGTATAACTACGAACACTATAAATAGGAGCGCTAGCAGGAAAATTATACAAGTAAATCTTGAATTGTTATTGTTTAATGAGAGAAAATGTGTATTTTAATAAAATTTTGGCTTTGGTTCGTTATTGGTCAAACATGATTCAGTGTAACACATGCGAAAAATTGAAACTACATGCTAGTATCCTAGCGCCTACGTCGAAGTGTAAAGAAAAAGTTCTAAAATATCATAAAGTACGCAAAGAAAAAGAAATATGCGCTATCCACAAATAATTTATTCTAAGGACAACATTTTCGGTTTCTCAATACATCATCAGGTGCAGAAGCTTTAAGTGAACTGCTTACGTACTAAACTAACTACATACTAACTTAGAAGTCAGTTTAGTATACATTTAGTTTACCAAATAAGCATTTCACTTAAAACTTATGTACCTGATGATGATGTGAAACACCGAAAAGATGGTCGTTAGAATAAATTATTTGTGGACAGTATGTATTTATTTTTCTTTGTAAATTACGATGTTCCACCAAATATACCTGGACTCCATCAAATATATAAAAAAATGTCAGTATAACCGATACATACGAAAGGTTTGGTTGGTAATTCAGATGCGAGTAGGTAAATAATATCCTAATTTATTTTACACACTTTTTACGCACTGGCGATCATACTTTCGTGGTAAAGGTATATGAAACTTATTCAGAAATTTTAATTTTTGAGCAAAAAAATCCTATTCTTTGACTTCATATTTTTACTCATAATATTATCAGTCATACTGACGAAGCTAAGTTATATGTAGCGGGTGAGTGCCTATAATAATCGACAAGAACCTATGATAGAAATACTTAATTGCAAATTTTGTTTTTAAAAGAACTGAAAGTGTTGAGCATTATCGTCTTTATTATTAGTGTTAACAAATTCTAAGAACTGAGGGCCGTAGGAGTCAAGTATATAAATACACTAAAGCGTGAGGCAGCAGCCGTTTCTATTCTCCTTGAAAAATCTGCTATATCATCTTTTTAGATTGTCCTTTTCTTCGGAAAGTCGTGAAATAGAAACAAGTGATGAACATAATGACTAGTAAATCGTGATTCAGGTGTGAACTGTATTGATAGTTGAATAACTTAAGAGAGTACCTGGAAATTCCGTGAGGAGACAATAAATTTTCTACGTATAATTACTATAATTATTCTTCATGCTTAATATGTTACGTGTAACTCTTAAATGGACATCCAAAGGAAATGTGTGGAAATATTGGAATTAATAATTGTTACTATTTTCATAACGATAATATTAAAACTTTTACTAAATTTAATTTCAGCCCTTTTTTAAACTTCAAGGTAAAATATGTTCAAAATGATAGTTAAAAAAAAGCGAATAAAATGTGGCACTCTTTACGATAGAAGGAGTACGTAAAGAAACAAAGAAATCCACATAGACTTAAAGATCCAGATTACCATCGCAGAAATTGCCATAAATGTCAAATTTATGCTCTAAAAAACATACATTTTGTGAAAATTCCTTTCGGGAAGGGAGGATAACGGAAAGGAGCAATTTACGTGAAGACATTTTAGAATCCTTTTTAAAATAAAATTGAAGGAATAAATATTTTGTGAAAGCTTGTTGTTGAATTATTTTCTAAATTTATTATAAGGTGATTATCGTGTTTTTTGATTTAATTATATGAATTACTGTACTGTAACATTTATTTCTAAACTGTATTCTACTCTGTAAATAGTTTTATATGAATCTGTAACTTTTGTATTTGAATATAAATATACTTTCACTCGCAAGCTGTAAAATATGTAGTAACTTTGAGACAAATGTATGCAAAAATTATAATTTTAATACTCTTTTATCTTTCTTGGCGTATAATTGTATAATTCTAAAACTTTGAATTTTTAATTGTATCCGCGATAAAATTGATCGATCGTTCTATACCGATTTCGAAGATAAAATAACTTTCCCAAACATCGATTTATTTTTAGGTATTAGGCGTGACAAATCGTCGATAAGAGGTCATGAGTGAAAAGTTGCGTTGTTTAGATAATTATGCGAAAATCCCCAACGACTCAAAGAGAAATCATTTCAGTACGAGAACACGGACCCAGATGCTCTATTTACTGCAAACGGTTCTTTCTCTATCGTCCCCTTTACATGTCCCACCTCTTTCCACGTCTCTTCTCAATTCCTTGGATTTTCCCGATGGATAGCATAGTCGTCCGGGAATGCTGGGTGACTCCTCTTCACAGGCATTCGTCAGTTCCGGATCCCCTTCTCTCTTTCAAAAAGTCTCTTTCCATTCCCTTTTCTTTCCTTTCCTCTCTCTCTTACTCCCATTTCTACCTGCTCGACGTACTTTCCAAGCTCAGCACTCCCTTTATGTTTGTAAGGAAGGACGACTCCTTCTACGTTCGTATTTCCTCTTTATTTACCTCCCTTTTCCTCTAAACTGTACCTAAGAATAACTCCTAGCTGTTTTTTCCTGTTGTTTTCTTCCCCCCAATCGATTTATGCATTTCTACCAATTTTCTTTGGTTATTCTGCTTATATCCCCTTCTCCTCCCGCTTTTTAACTAACTTTATGCTCACATCACCAAAATCCAAAGTTTCAAGTAGTTCATAATATTACGTTTCCTAATTATAATACTAACGGTTATGGATTAGTAAACGTAATTTTGTTTATTGTTCAAAACATTGTTTTATTCAGGAATTCCTCAAGGTGTAATAGTAAATTATAATATTCTGGTAAACGGAATTATTCCGTTTCTCGTACTCAATACTCCGCCCCTCATCAACTTATCACAGCTAACCCATCGTTAGAAATGGTAAAGGTCCTTCAGACTTCGCCCTTTTTTGCCGTTTTTGTCTTTTTCTATTTAAGATTTCTTACATTCCTCCGTAAAATTCAAGTGAGATGCGTCAAATCCTGAATTCTAAAGTGGCCTCCGAAAAATATCTATATATCAGATTTCCGTGGTTATCTATTTCGACAACGTTAACAAGCTAGCATTTACAGAAAATCGCTTTCAAAATTATCACCGAAAAAGGTTGCGTCATATTAGCATTATTTTGCACTATCCCGGCTACTTTTTCATCCCACTACATCTGTAGCTATCGATTTTACCTTTACTTCATGTTTTTAATCTCTTGCCGCTATTTATCTCTTAGTATATTCTCGTATTATCCATTCTTTCATCGCGCTGACCAGAAGCGTTTTTATCGATTGTTTACCTAGTGTTCCTTTACGTCTAGTATTCTTCGTTGTTCAATTATATCCCTCTATTTTGTTTCCTCCCCCCTTCCTTCTCTCTTTGCCAAGTTTCTCAATCTCGTTCCTTTCTCTTTCTTTTACACGAATCACAGCAGGCGTGGATTTATAACAAGGCGCAGAAGGCACTAGCTGAAGGCCTCAAACACATTGGGGCCTCAATAAGGCTGTGTTTATTAATTCTCAGTAACAAATTCTTCCTGTTTTTTCTTCAACAAAGAATTTTATATTTTTGGAGTAAATCTACATAATATTTAAAAAGAATATATAACATCGTTTATTCACTTTATAGTGTAAAGCCTATCCAATATATTTTTGTAATTTATAGAAATGCTGGCTATTGTATTCCAAACTTGTTTACTTATTTTTGCCGTAGTGATCCAGCTGAGATTTCTTTGGGATCTACACTTTTGTATCGTAAGAAAATATTCGAATTTTTTACTCTCGTATTTCCTAGTATTTCTATCTGATCCTTGCGCTTAGGGCCTCTGATAGCTTAAATCCTCCCCTGAATTGCAAGACTATCGTATCCAGTCTATCCACTTCGGTCTTTTTCTCTGTCACGTGTCACTTCTCTCTTCTTTCCTTTATTCTCTTTCTTTTGCGGTGCTTCGTTCCCCTCCCGGAATCTCTTCTCGCCTCCGGGAGTCTCTCCGCAGCATGAAGTCACCTCCACCTCATCATCTCCATCCCTTCCCCTTCATTACCCGCGTCACACCAGTACCGCGGAAAATGGCGTCCCTTTTTTCCTACCGATCCGCCCCTTCAATCCTCTTCTATTGACGCAATCCTCAGTTTGTTTGACAATGCGCAGTCGGTCAAACATTCGGAAACAAATGAATGATACGGTAATGGATAATCTTCCGAGATGAATTCGACGATTACGTCACTTCGTGATCTTCGTATCGGAATTTTTTTCCACCCGCAGAATTCGTGATCATCTTTCGTGGGAAAATGGCGCTCATTCGCCGTCTGATTATTCAGCGGCGACGAATCTCTCACTCACGGCAATCTATCACGTTGGAATTATAGAGGAGGCAACTGTGGGAACATAGGATGTCGTGCCGACAAAGCAACTGTTCGATCATTCGACGTCTTACTTAGAAAACCCCTAACATTCTTGATTGTAATGTCATACTAGAACATTCGAACGAGAACATAGAACAACACTAGGCATGTACACTCAAACATATATATTCCTCCTAATGCAATTTTTTTTCAAATTTGTTAGTTAAGAATTTACATCAATTTATAATATTTAATAATATGCATATTTTTAAATATTTGAGAGTTTGTATTAATTTATCATATCTACGAATATTATACTTATTTCTATTATTTAAGGATTTGTATTTCGTCAACTATAAATATATGTCATATTAGAAAATTCGGTGAAGAATTATTACAAGTAATATTGACAGTTACACGCATTCCTGTCTTACAAATATATTCTTTCTAGAGCAATGATTTTTTCAATTTTATTAGTTAATAAGTTACATTTATATATATTATTAAATAATATATATTTTATAATACTTGAGAATTTGTATTATTTATGATATTTACGAAATACTCTCATTTATATTATTTAAGAGTGAATATCTCGCCAATACCCTACGACCAGTCAGCATTTGTCAATTGCGACGAGAAAAATAAAACTGATAGACGCAAAACCCGTGCCTGCACTGGAATTTAAACTCGGAATTATGTTGCTATGCCAACAAGCCCTACGCCACGGAGGTCGTCATAAACATAATTTCAATGATTTAACTCACATTTGTAATCAATTCCTCCATAACGTATTAGCATAGACTTCATTAGAGTTCAAAATCTTCTCATAACTTCTTGGAAGAGCCTTTGCTTTTTATACCCGAGAAAAATCGTTCATGAAACGGAGTAGTTAAAAATAACACTGGAAACACCTTAGTATTTCAAAAGAAATCGCCTATCGTTTCCTTTTTTGCGAGATAGAGAGGTGAAGATATGAGTGGGAGAGATATTACACTCACGTTTGCTGCTTTCACTGAAGGAGTGAGTCAGAGGGTCAAGGAACCACTAGGTACTTGTAAAGGGGTCATTATCAAGTCACAACCTCATTTATGCGTGAAAGACGTTTACACCTTTTGTGAAATAACTAACCTCGCCTATTCGCTTTTTATATTCCTAGAGACTGGTTCTGGTGTTCCATAAGAGAAACTCGTTTTAATAGGATAATCTTAACTTTTATTAGTGTCATTACGATTGCCATTGTACATAAGTAAATGACGTCATGAAAGATTTACTTTATTTTTCCTATTACTTTCCCATGTTATATAGATTCGAATTTCTGATTTAAACGTGGACCTCGGACATGCCGGATCCATAATTTTAATCACACTCAAAGTTACAAATGTCTTTTATTAGTAAATTACAATGAATTTGTTTCAGCTTCATTTTCCGCCCAATATTTTTTTGTTATCGATACATAAGGGTTATTCAATTCCAAACCATACAGGATGGGTTTAATAGTACTGAATGGTATTAGTTCCATCCTGTTTAGAGTAATCTCGGGCGTGCCGCAAGGCAGTGTAATCGGACCGTTACTATTTTAGTGCACGTCAACGATCTTAACGATTGATGGGAAAGTTAGAACAGATTAACCCCGTCGGATGATTTAGATAAAATTATGAATTGGTGCGATCATTGGCAATTAGAGCTCAATGTAGACAAATGTTCAGCAATTAACTTTTTCGAAAGAAAAATTAATGCTTATTAGTGATTATTCGTACAGACTTCGAGGGAAAGCTCTATTGATAGTAGAAGCGGTGAAATATCTTTGAGTAACCCTCACAAACAATTTAACATGGAGTACCTACAACCGTAGTATATGTAGAAGGGCACTTAAGAAACTCGGATTCGTAAATATAATAGTCGGTAGGAGCGAAGAAAAAAGTCCGTGAGCGATGTTAGGTTGCGTTGGTCAGGCCTCACCTCGAGTACGCGTTTAGTGTATGGGACCGTTGTGTTGTACTCGAGAATAAGTAAAAGTACAGCAAAAGGCAATATCTTTCGTAAAAATTGCTACGACTAATCAGTGAGCGTTACTCAAATACTTCAGGACGCAGGTTGGGTATCTCTGGAAGATAGATGATTTAAACGAAGACTTAATATGCAGGATAATTTCAGAGAGGGTACATTCTTGGAAGATGTAGCTGATATTATTCGTCCTCCTTAATACATAGGCCGATCTGACACCGAGAGAAAAATTAGAGAAATAAATGCAAGAACAAGTCACTTCAAAAATTTTTTTTCCAAGAAAGATGCGCGAAAGTAAACATTTGGGAAGTGGGGCTCATTGTAAATGCATCCCCTGCCACTCGCCGAAATAGGCTTACAGAGTACATATGTAGATGTAGATCAAGCCGAACAAAAATAAACATGACATTTTTGGTTCTTAAGCTAAATAAATTCACCTCTGTCTCTAAAAAAGATCACCGAAATGAACAGTAAACATTTTTTTAATGTTGAAACTTTAAAATGGGTTTCAAAAGGAATATTATATTAAAAAATAATGAATAAAATTAGAAATTTCAAGACTACCTCTTATAAGAGTTATTCTTGAAAATTAGATTTATAAAAATGTATTGCTACGCTGTATTCTTTTAGCAAATTGATAGAAGGAAGCAATGTAAGCTTTTATTACGAAATTTCTCATAGGTCAATGAATGAGGGTTTAAAAAGTAAAATATTATCCCGGTTCATTCGGTAACAGAAACATTTGCGACCGAAAACTTTTTAAGTGCTGGAGTTTTCCTGCTACAAAGTTAACATTTACTTTATATTCTCATATTTTACCTGGCTTAAGTATTTATTACATTATCAATTAAACATTTTACTTTTGTTTGATAACCTGTCAATCTTTAAAAATCTGTGGACCTGGCTGACGTCACTGTTTACCGTAATAACCACTCTTGAAGGAAGTCGTAAATCAATTTTTTCCTAAGTGTTTTCTTTCTCTCAAAACCCACGTACCGAAAATCTGTAGCCTTGCACTAAATTGAGCCATCCTCAACTGTATCAGTTTCAGCTAGAAAGTCTTGATTTCGAGTGACCCATTGCCAAGGAGAGTATACTCGTATCTTCGCTGTGGGTGGTGCCACTCTTGCCGCTTTATTGCCGAAGCGGAAAAGATCACGTCATCTTCACGTTCCAATCTGATTTCAGCCCTACAGCATGACGGGGGATGGCTACAAAATTTTCACGATATTTTTTTCGTATATGGTGGGTTCAGCGAGCACCGCCATTTTGCTTAACAACGTCTTTCGATGTTTGATGGTAATCTACCTATTCATGGAAAGTGGAACATTATATCTATTAAGACATTCCTTTGGAAAATGAGAAATTCTATATTTGCGTGACAGCACGGAGTTTCATCCGGAGATTTTAAACTTTTAAATACTTTGAATTAGGAACATTCAAATGGAGCTTTTGAAGTAATCATTTCCAGATTGCGATCTACCATCAAAAGAAATGTTTAGGGAGATTGATAATCAGTGAAGAGAACCTAATGGGCGTAAAACTAAAACTTTATTGGGTTTACAAACTTAAATTTAACAATTGCGGGGCTACTTACATAGGACAGACACCCAGGTACAGACTGGAAGCCAGTCTGTGCCAGGGTGGAAGGAGCACATTCCGCCCGGACAGCGGCGTTTAAACAGAAGCGTAACCGATTATTATTATTACAACAAAATTGTTGATTCTGTATGATACACACGACTTATCTAGGAAAGATGATGTGAAACTTAGATTGGCAAGCATTTAAAGGAAAGAATTACGGATAACTCATGACAAGAAATAAATACTTGCGCAGTGGATTTAATTAAAGAATTAGAATCATTAAAAGATATTCTGGTGCCAAGAAAAAATCTACCTCAAGTTTTGGAATATATCTTTACTAGATATTTGATCGGGGTCTTACCTAATTTGTTAATAGCTTTACGAGTTTAGTTGAGACTTCCGGTAACTTTTGCTGCTGGAGAACGATGATTCTCGAAATAAAAATTTTCAAGAAATGTTTGCGTTCATCGATGAGCCAGAAGCGGCTAAACAATTTGGCTTTCAACAGCATAGAGAATGAAATTTGCGATGGACTTTCTTTTGATGATATTGTACAAGAATTCGCATTTGAGATATCGAAATGTACATTTTTTATAGAATATCTTATTTGCCTCCATTTTCTTAATGCGTGATACAATGTTTATAAGAAACTTTTATATTTAGTTGATAAAATAGATATCTTACAAACGACGAATGCCATGTTATTCGCATTGCGATGCGGATGATACTCAAAAGAAATGTGAACAATTGATTAATGATGACAATTTACTATGTCAGCATACGGAATATGCACAATTAATCGTTACTGATATTTGGTGACAAATGTAAACTGGGGAACGAAGTCACAAAACGCTGGTTTTTTAAATTCTTAAAACGTAATTTTTACCCGCAAATCAAGAAATGTATGGTTTCGATATTAATTATTATGGGTATTAGGCATATTGTGTTTGCACCCGGGTGGCTGATAAGATAGACGCGGTTCTGTGAACGAACGTGAAAATATGTTTTCACAACAAATTTTTCTCTTAAAATTTCTTTCAACACTTACTCGAACATCGACGAAATCTAGATTTTTTTACCAGAGTTGTAACACTGTAAACATAAAAGATTTAAATTTAACCATCTGGAAAAGATAGAAAAAGCCAATATATGCACTGTATTTTAGAAATCGCTGATTAACATATATTTTTCTCCTATTATTATTTTTGGAATGGCAATGGCTGCCACTTGTCGCTCAATCTAAATACATTACTCTATAAATAGATTATTTTTTAAGGGAAAATGTTGGATGTTTTGAATTACTATAAATTTTACACTTCTATAGAATTTCTTAACTATTCCGCTAATTAGTATTCTTTTCCGATTTTAGCTCAGCGAATATTCCTCAAATTCCCAGTTATCTTTTAATCAAATCAGTCGCTATCGAAGTCAAATTAGTCCATCTTTGGAGCAATGAACGAGGACATATAGATATCCTAGATCAACCTATTCCTGTTTCTTTTCACAGAGATGACGAATTCCTAGAAGCACTCTTGATGTTTCACCCCTTCAGCATTTTATCGTTCAGGTGTTTTAAATATACCTCTTTATGTTCGGGCAGACTTCTATTTTATGGGTTATTGAGCTCCCTGCTGTAAGTACCAAGTTTAAGGGCATCTTTCTCGAATTCAAGTTCATTCTTTCAAAATATTTACCAAATTATTCTCGGGAAGGATGGCCACGCATACGCCTCAAGATGTTAAGAAGGTACTTCATATAAACCCTAAACGTCTAGAGCAGCTGTTCCTTACGTGAAGATTTGCGACGACTGCTATTCGCCTTTGTGATTCATTTATTTTTCCTGCAATCGTTTCTTCATCGGTTCCACGTATCCACCTTTATCCTTGTTTATGACCCGCAGCTTCAGCTCTATACTTTCTTAACGTCCGAAAAAAGTTAATCCGCATAAAGACTGGGTAAAACATTCGAATAGTAGCCGTCCCAAAAGAATGTTAGAGTGTTATGCGTTGTCAATAGATCGTATTGATTCGCGTCTCCTGATAGTTTTAATGCGACTTTTTTCGGTGATAAATTGCTACGTTGAACACTAGCGTGTTAAGAAGATACTCATAACATAAACAATGCAAGTTCTAAGAATCGACGATCGGAGTTAACGGTGATCGTTAAAGGGAGTGTACCATTCCAGGAAAGATGTTGCAGAAGATAATAACAAACGAATCACGTAAGACAACCCGTTTCGTGCTCTCGAGAGAAAGCAAATTAAACAGGTATATGCGTGTTTAAAAGGTGGACTGTTGAGACTCCACCTCAATGCTCCGACTCGACTAAAATTATTTCTTCGGATCCATCTCTCTTTCAAAGTGGATAGTTTATTTATTTCATTATTTTATATGTGAATGAAACGTAATTATTTCATTCCCTTTTTGATGTGTATGTAGATTAAGTCAGCTTTTAGGAAAGTTAAAACCTTAATATTAATAATCGATAGCTGAGATTCTTTCTCTGCTTGTTGTCACTAAAGTGTTCAGTGGTTGGGACATAACCCCCTCCACCACCAGCTACTAAGAGCTACGAGAAGGAAATGAGGCTTACTAGGCGAGATGAGGAGTGAGGAAGTTTACCCTTGCTTTCCTCACTGAGCCAGAATGCTATAAGCAGAACTAGCCCACGTTAGTAAAGCACAATGACTCTACGAGTAATACTTTTCGTAGCATTGCATAAGAAGAACCCTTAATTAATGCCATTATTCAGCATAACTCATCATAGTAGCTTTCATATCATCACAGCCTTAAATAAGACTGAGACAAAAGTAATTAAAGATACATTTTTCTACATCACGTACTAAAAGACTAATGATAAAAATTTCATTCATCAAGGTGCGGTAGCAGGAACCTGATTGTTGAGGCATCGTTATTTTATTTCTAAGGTTATACCATCCAAGATCTTAAAATGTTATCGTTGGAAATATATGTAAATATCATTTGAAGGTTGTGCTTTGTTCTGAGATATGTAATTAGGGACGTACTTTTAACAGTAGATGATATGATCTTTCTCAAATTCTGAAAAATCCGTTCCCCAGTGGAAACGCAGCAAAGCTCCCAATCTAAACTTATTAATAATAATGTTATGCATTCATATCTATACAAGTGGTTTTATAAGCGGTAAATATGAAAATAAAACCAAAACACCTACCGATTAAATCGTAATTTATATCCGTCTCTATTCTGAAAAACCAATGAGTAATGTATCAAAAAGACGGAAAAAATCCGGTATTATTATCAGCAGAAAGCTTAGGGAATTAAATAGGCTATAAAAACATTTTTTAATTAAATATATTTTTATTGATGAGATATTTTATGGGAAGTAAATATTTCACGTGGGAAAATAACATGGGAAATCATTTCACAATGTGCAATAGTACAAGAATACAACGTGCAAGATTATTTACAACATCGTCACAGTTGCATCAAAATGATCGTAAAATGCATCTCAATTAACTTTCAAAGATGTGTAATATCCAGTAAATCTAGAGATTTTATTAAAATTGTAAGGTTTTGAGAAAATTACGAAAATGTGACCCTCTACTTACATGTCCGTAGTCCCCTGCTTACATGTCCGTTGTCTCCTGATTACATGCTCCTTATTAATTTTGTTAATATTAATATAAAAAACAATTTGGCATTGAGGTTATTGAATTAGGTACTGTGAGGTTGAGTTAAAATCAGAAAGTTTAAGAAAGAAAATTTCACCCAGAAAAACCAAAAGTATAAAATATCCTTCGATTCTACCAGTTTGATTCGTCGAGAGAAATCTTTTCATGCGAGATTGGTTAGTTGGCTGTCTATTTTCAAGTTAGAGATACACAATTGCTTCCCTCATAGTTCTCGGACGCCTCCGTAGGAGGGCATTTTCACCTGGACTCTCTTTCCAATCAGCCGTAGCACACCTGTATATCAATCCACAGGTGCGTACCATTTCCCCTACCCACCCAGGGCCGGCACGGCGATTGGCGCAAACCGCAAACTCCGCTCGCACCTGCGCTATAACGTGACGCTGCCGCCGATAATAATGGATTCTCGTAATGCGAAACATGAGGTAACGTCTATCTATTACCTGTTTGTCGGCTTCGAGAACTATCGTAACTGTAATCGAGGAGAGAGCTACAAAGCAATCGACAATGGCTGACAAAGCGATTTCCAGGAATTTTGTACGAGCGACGCCAAAATTATCGACGCGAGGTTACGCGGTCAAATCGGCGCTGTGCGAAGATGACAGAGGATATTACCCAAAGAGTGATTGTGTGATTTATTGGGTCTCGCTGAGGTTTTTTTCTAATCAGAATAACACGGATCCTGGAAAATATCTCGATATAAAGTAAATGCATCTCTAATATCCCCTTCGCGCGTTTATATGAGAAGGAAATCGAAGCGATGGAGGCTTTTAAATAGCGGACTCTTTTAATCGCCAACTTCGTGTATGTTGATCTTTTACACGATATCAAGAAATAATTTTCAAACAAAGACGAGGTTACATTTAGGTTCTGAAAGATAATTTCCGCTCGAATGATTCTAGATTCATAAAACTGCGAAAATTCTGGGAAACAAGGATTTTCTAGGATTCTAGTCTCATAAAACTAGGATTCAGTAACCACAAAAATAGGAAACTAGAATAAAGAAATATCGCAATATGGTTAAGGTAAAATGGTGATGTTGTAATCTGTTCTGATGATTTTCAGTTGAAATCTTCGCTTTTAGCTTATACAAGTAATATTTTTGGTTTTGAATAAAAGTAACGTACGTTTTCTCAACTGTCAGGAATTTTGGAAGAAGAGAAGGGCAAATAATTCATGGCATAGCTTAGAGGAGAGGTAATGAATCTGCGGCTATCAGACCGCATGCGGCTTATTTGGGGCGTGCAGTGCGGTCTTTTAGTCACTCCCTGAAACGACTGCACATTATAAAACATTTACGTCTCCCAATCTTGTTTATCACGTTAAATGAAAGTAACAAGAAAATATTCGAACCAGATTTATCTAGCGATTAAATTCGTTTACATTCGTGTAATTTCGATATTTAAATACTTGAATGTAGGCAATACACCACTCAATCGGTGGGTCACACGAGGCCTAATGTTTTCTTTAACGGCCAGGTAATACATGGATCCTTCCTATTAAAAAATGATCATCATCCCTGACGTTGGGCATGGAGTTGGAAAATGACATTCAGTAATGCAATAGGATATTTAACAGAAAACTGGATATTGTTAAAGGTCTTCGTTAAGGCGAGATTGAGACTAAAAAGTCTCTTCTTGCATATAAGCTGTCGTCAGAGATATTAATGACAACGTAAATATATTTGTAAATAGAAATAGGGAAGAAAACTTAAGAAGGGTTTGTGGATATGAAAAATCCAAGTAGTATCTTATAAAAAATAATATCCACAACAGGAATACAGCCACAAAGAAAGTGGATCTGAAAAACCTGCGCAAACCTTCTAATAGCGAAAACTAAAATATGTGAAGGAAAATGTGTATATGGTAATCATTTTAGTAAAACTGTGATGAAATTGTTTATAACTAATTTGCTTGCACAATAAGATTCACAAATAAGTAATCATTTAAAAAATCTAATAATAAAAATAGTTTGAAATTTTAAGTGAGAACGCTCGATAGAAAAATTACTTAAGAAGCATCAGGGAAAAAGACAATTAAACAATAAAAAGAATAAGACATAAAAACATTGAGAGGTACTTATGGAGCTACGGCATTGGTAGGTAAAAGTAATTATAAAATAATTATAATTGCAGACCTTCAGAAAAAAAATGAAGAATGAATTAGACATTAAGGCTAATTGAAGAGCTTGACGTTAACTTCAAGCACATTTTGTAACAAGTTGTCGCTTAATGTTGCTCAGGAAAGTTCTAAAAATACGCAATTCGGAAAACTCTTCTGGTGATACGCTTAGCTGTGTTTAACGCCAGCGTCGAGTTCCTATTCCTCTGGTAGACTTAAAAATAAACCAATTCTCGGGAAATTTATTGCTTTCCATCGGCTTCCCCGTGTTTATTCGGAGAGTAATGGATAAGTAACCGTCTCCCTGTTTAAGCTGCGGGCTCTTTTTTTTCGGCGTCTGTCAACGGCTTTATTTACATCGCCTCGGGTGACTCACCTCTCCAAACTCTGTTTCCTCCCTCTTTACACCTATCTTGTAGAAGGCGAGCACTTGTATGTTACAATCTCACGCCTAAATGAAAATAAACCGTCTCGTATCTGCGTTATCTCCTCACCATTTAGTTAGTTGGGTTCCCGTCTCGGCCGTACTTGGCAAACGCGCCAGGGATTTCGTTGCGTGTTTGTTTTGTGATTCGTCACAGGTTCCCGGAAATAGTTATTCGATGCGTACGGAACGTGATGGTAACGTTCGACCCAATTACGAAACTTTATTGCATAATAATAATAACTAGGTTGCTCGTTACTTCAGTAACGATGGGTTAGATGGAAGAGGGAACTTTTAGTCTCAATTTCGCACCAATTATACAAATTATTGTTACTTTTGTTTTTTATTTTTATTTTACTATCTTTTCACTTTTACTATTTGTAAGTTTGTTCAGATTTTTCGCACCCTCTTCTTTGCGAGCGTTTTTCTTCAGTGGATACTTTTTTTAATCCACAAATAATATATTTTCCAATTTAATTACTTTTTTTGTATTGTTCATGAATTAGATCTAAGTTATATTGACGATGGGTTAAATGGAAGAGGAGACTTTATAATCTCAGCTTCGCCCAAAATATAGACGTTATTTATTTGCAGAATGAAAAAAACTTAGTACTTTTCCACAGGGACTTCGCGACCGGTTTCGTAAGCATACTTACATCATACCTGAAGTGCGTAAACGGTCGCGAATTAAAGTCCCTCTGAGAAAGTACCAAGTTTTTTCATTCTGCAATGTTTTTCCACGAATTCACGCCTTCGAATATTGATTTCGTTATTTTTTATTTAATTCAAAATTTGACATGAATTTATTTTCCCGTAAGTGTATATCTTTTAGCTTAAATTTTTAAGCAATAAATTGTTAGTTAATCTCTAGGGATAGGCGGACGAACCACCCTTACGTATCTAATTCTTGTTTGCGTCTTGACAAACTCATACAAACAAATGCTTTAATTGTAGTACTTTATATAAAGTTAATGCAAATCTTCCTTTACCTGAAAGAATATCGCAACTATTTTTTAAGACTTTTACGTGGAAAATTAGACCCCGTTCCCATAAATTCCTTAATAAAGGAAGGGAATGAGTAAGACCGACTGCATTAGAGGAATGGATAAGGATATGGATAAGATAAAAAATAAGATAATTTAAAAAGAAACTTTCGTTTGCCTTTATATTGGTGTGAATATAGCGATAAAAATGGCATATGAGAGAAATCTGTCAATTTATCATCTTCATTTAAGTATATTTAGGTATCCATTGCTATAAATTCTAAGTGGTGTTGCGTGACTTTGTAATTTAACATCAATAAACAAGAAATACAAAGTACGCATTTAGATGTAAATAAAAACGAGATAATGAAATTTATTTATGGAGATAGTACTTAATAATACTCCGTTATGAATATATTCCTATATATAATAGTACTGGAAAACTTTAAAGAAGGAGCAGAAATATATGAAGACATTTTATTTTCCATAAGGCTTCTATCCTTCCTATTTTATGAATATAAGATGAGTGAGTCTTGTATTTCGTAATGACGACTATTCTAATGATTTAAATTTACAGTCAATAACAGCCATACTTCAAAAACCCTATTTCGGCTTTTGATCTTATTTATCAAGTTATCGTTAATATTTTAATTAATCGAATTGATACGTTATACAAAATTTTTGAAGGAAAGATAAATGGGAAAAGAGGAAAAGGAAGAAGGAGGTATGGAATGCTAAGTGATTTGAAGAGAGGAAGGAAATACCAAAATGTGAAACGGGATGCACAGGATAGAGATGCCTGGAGACAGCAGTGCCGTTGAGACCTGTCCTAGGACAGAGTTACAATGACGATGATGATGATGACAAATAAACAGAGGATCAAATAGCGTTGCAAAATTTTCGGTTAAATCCGAGCCAAAATGTATAAAAACTAAAACGTATGAAACTAGAATTAATTAAATACTTTTGTTTAAATTATACTGTGTGGGAAGATTACAAAGTTTTTTTTCTGTTCTATGGCCCTCCACAAAGAAATTTTCAGACCACGTAGATTTTATCATAATGATCATAGCGCCTCCGAAATTTTTTATGACCATACGAGGTAGATGTCATACCCTGGGTCACAGCGTAGAATTAAAGTATCAACTATTTCCATCTCGTTTATCTCCTTTCAGCGACCGGAACACTATTGAACTATTCTTATACCATCCATCGCGTATCGGCCCACATAATCTCTGGTCCCAATTAAACCCTTCCGATCTAAATTTATCCGATGACTGGTGCGTATCTTTGGAAGGAACGGGCACGTCTTTAAAAGCCGATCGGGGTTGCATGGATCGAAGGATAACGGTGAGACCGCCCAAGAAGAACATTCACCTTTCATCCCATCCTAGGAAAGCGTGGATTATAAAGATTCTTTGCTTACTCGAGTTATCTGAACCTATTATCTTCATTTCAGTTGGATTTCCCTGTCGTTTTAGATTCTTTGTAAACATGCCGGGACTTCGCCATGGTGAAATGAATTAGTGGACGAAAGATACAAATATAAGCACTTTATCTTACGAAAGAGCTAAAATATATCTTTTCTTGATGCTGTATAAATAAAAATGGGATTAAAAATCACAAATACGGCGTAAAACTACCAAATAAATATTTGAAATATAATCGAAGCGTGAATCGAGATCGACGATTGAGATATACAATTAAGGTTCGACTGAGAAGAGGAAAGAAGCTTGCGATATAATATCAATTTAAGCTGTGATCAAAAGGCAACTCGAGTATAACACAATTATGGTCTACGGTAAGAGTAGCAAATTAAAAGAACTTTTAAAAAATGTTGAACATCAAATCAATTCTTTTGCCTGCGGTAAATCTAAATTATTTAGATGAATGCGACTGATGTTTATTTCTATTCGTTTCGCAAGGTCTGAAACTATTCAATCAGTGTCTGCGTGGAAAATCTTAAGGATTATTTGTGTGTCTGCTCAATTGCTTGTTTGGGCTTTCGGGATTTCTCGATTCTCGTTGGACTTCTGTTAAAGTATCTGGACTTCCTCTGATTTCAAGCAATTGAGCTACTGTTGTCGTTTTACAAGGGATCTTTTTCGTCTTTTCCTCATTACCAACGTCACGAATACAAGCCAACCTTAACCATCCAGGTTTCTTTATTTTTTTCTGTACGTACTACAGTGCTATGGTTTAGTTCTTTGTAAACGATTTAAACTTCATTGACGCAAGACTTCCGGAAATCTCTCTTTGTATATGTGGCGCAGATAAATTCCGTGGTAGCTCTCACGTATTTTCACATCAATCTCTGATTCTCTTTTATGGGCGATCCAATATGTCAAGTTCGCGAAGAAAATGACATCCAATAATCCAAAAAATGAATGAACATACCACGGAGTATAGATTAATTTCAGCCACTTGTCCGCACTAGCGCATCCATGTTTTTATGATGCTTATGTAATTAAGCGCTTACTGAAGCAATAAGTTTAAATTTTTGCATCTTCGTCATTGCCATATATTTTTTTCTCTTCCTGAACTGCCGGTATAACTGGGTTAATGTTATAAACAGTAAGCGTTATAGAGTTATAGAGCGTTTTCAATGGTACATACTATACCGGAAAAAGCGGTTGGCGAAGAGTGTAGTATTCATCAAGTCCTAATGCATTCTATATGTGCATGGTATTTGAATATCATATCGCAAGGATACCTTTTTCTTCTGAGTCATTCCTTTATTCCGAGCTTTATTTCATTATTTCAGGGCTACTTTGAGGTGCTTCCATAATATGAGAAGTACATTTTAAAAGAAAGAACACTTCGTAATTTCCACGGCAGATTTTTATTGATTAGTTTCGTCAACGAGTTGCCATTTTCCGGCGGAATTAGACAATGAAAACCCGCTATGGAAATTACGAAGTGTTCTTTTAAGATGTGTGTTGGGTACCACGAGATAAGTAACTTAGCTTCTTTTCGGTAGTAGTCAGAGTGCATCAGAATTGGCTTGGTGGAAACCAGCTATTTTGCATTCTCCGTAAGGCTCCTGTTAATAGAATCGAATATAACTTTGATTTAGAACATCCGATGAAAATGGACCGTGTAAACTATGCGTTCGTGTAAATGATAGCCAGCCGAGAAAACATTTCAACTATGATCTAATACTTGATTTACATCTTGAAACTTTCCCGTCATCACCATACTCTCTCATCCATCTCGTTTTCGATGGCTTAAAAAAATCATTCGGAAAAACAAAAAACGTTGTGGCGAGGCGTTGTTTCGGTCTGGCTTTCGGTTAATGTTTGAGGATTGGAGAAAGTTGTTATGAAGTGAGGGGAGTGAGTGAAAGTGACGGAGAAGGGTGGCGGTGGTCGTGCCGTTCACGTGGTCCGTTAGAGTAGGTCGCAGTGAGTCATCGGTCGGCCGTTGAAGGCACGATGCACTCTTTTATGGATTGGGCAGCTGCCTTCCCAGGTGGAGACGATTCTTTAAAGATGTACGAAGAATATTCTTCTTACGGAGCACAAAAGAGTCTGCCAGATGGCAGCCTATTATTACTATCGGCATGGTACGATTTCAGCCGATGCTTACGAATTTTTCGAAATCAAGCCATAAATGTCTCAAATCGATTTACATAGTAGATATCGGTGGCAATAACAATATCTTTAACATCGGATACCTTACCAACTAGATATATGTTTCTCTAAAGACGTTTCTTGCTCGTATTCTGGTGTTTTTTTCCTACTTTAGAAAAATTGCCTCGATAAATCAGTGAGCGTTAGTCAGATGCCTCAGAACGCAGGATGGGAATTTCTAGAAGATATAAGATTTAAGCGAAGGATAAATTTACTCAATAACTTCAGAGAAAGCACGTTCGCAGATGACGTAGCCGAAATAGTGCGTCCTCCATGTTACATAGGCCGTTCTGATACTGCGAGGAAGATCAGAGAAATAGATGCTAGAACGATTCGATTCAAGAATTCGTTTCTTCCGAGAATGATACGCTAAAATAATCGGTTAGGAGTCATGAGAAGAGTCATGGTGCATGCACCTCCTGAAGCACACCATAAGGTGATTTGTAGGGTTCTTACATATGCATAAACATACTTTTTAGCTCACATTCATCGTTCTCTAGTTACGCATCCAAATACCTTCGTACACTCTGTTTTCCCCTTGCACCTACCTTTTTCCATCTGTTTAGGTGTAAGGTTCCTTCATCATGACCCTTAAACGTATCAAGTCAACTTTATCATTTATTTTTATCCATATTATAACGAGACATCTGTGATTCAAATATTGTACGTTCCTTATCCTTGCTTGAATTCTCCTCAACTAAGATAATAGTTGCACACCAGTTCAACGTGTCATCGCTTTCTTACATCTGCAAATGTCTGAGCCAATGTTGAAGAGTAATTATTCTCATCAATTCAGATTCAGCTATAATAATGATGCGTTTACTTTTGTTAGTATTAGCAGTTTATATTTATAGAGTCAAATATATAAGTTAAATAATAGTCTTATAATTCTGTAAACCTTGGTGTAGCAAAATATTTCGTCTAAAGTGGTTATTCTTTTTTATTTTCAGGTAAGCTCTTTCCGTGCATTAATTTCTACCGTCGTGTTCTGATACCAGTTATGTAAGTAATGATCTTTAACTTTAACTCTTCGTATTCTGTCACCTTCCCTTCATCTCTTGTTCAGATTTGTCACTTGGAAACAGTCTCATTTTTATCTAGCAAAGTTTGACCATGGGACTTTTCTAACTAAACATTTTTCTTGGAATGAAACTCTCATATTATACGGAAAAAGTTTAAAGCGATGATTTTGTGAATATATTTGTTTCCTCCGTAAGCCATGACTTACGTAAGTCATGGCTAAACTCTCAGAGAAAGCACCGTCGTATATTTTGCCTTAAACGCCATATTTGACGAGATTGGTCAAGAACCAGATCAGAAGATTCCTTCGCGTGTTTTCATCGTGATCTCTTTCACAATGTTTGTTTTGATTTACAGATTTGAAATCATATTAGGAAACTGGTCTTATACGATGACCACTATGCTTCACCGTGGATATATAGTCCTTCGCGAATGATAAAGAGTTGAAACTACGAGTATCCCTTGTCGCTGAGTATTCTAAGAAATATCTCAAAAATAGTCGTATGTTAAATATTCCCATCTGGCATTCCGAGAATAAATACGACCATAAATAATTAGTATTAAAATTAAAAAAAAACACCATGCAGAAAATAGTTACAGCCCAACCGCTTCGGTGTCTGGGAATCTTTCAAACGAGAGTACTCCGCCGATTCATTATTGTATTTGAAAGGAAAATGACAAAAGATGAATGATTTTGCCGGAAAACTATTCCGTTCACTACGGACAACAAGTTTAAAGTACACGCCAGTAAGACCATCAGATAATCGATGTCATGGCCCTTAAAATGATTTGTGGAATGGAGAAGTTATCGTAGGTCATTGGAGATATTGCTATAAAAAGTTGAATCTAACCGAGCTTACGAAGGCAATAAATGAGAAGAAGTTGAGAAATAGCCGTTGATGCCATGGCGAGTAGCGAAGAAAAAGAGCTAATTTTTGTATGTACGTACAGAAAGATCGAACTCGATAAATGTGTGTGAGAAAATGACGTGAAAAATAGAGGGAAGTGAACACATACGCTTATTTTTCATTCGTATTAAGAGGCAAGTTAACCATTGAGGCAGTAACAAAGACGGAGTTCAGCAAACGATAGCCATACGTAGAATAATATAAAATATTAGTAGCCCCTAACTTCTGATATTTCAGCACTGATCTCTTGAATGCCGATTCAGACTTTTCTTTCGCGCTACGTAGATTATAGTTCCTTCAACGACTACTTCTCGAGTGCATTTTGCTAGCCAAAAATTTTGCGATGTTCATTCTGAATTCAAAATTAATTTTTTTTATTTCTCTCTTATGCGCTTTTTCAAAAAGCCGATCGAGTTATGAACGAATTGGTACGCTCTTGATGTTGAACCAAATATGTGAGCCAACAAGTTAATATTTCTCGTTAGAGCCAGATATGCCTGGTAATTTGTTTTGATCAGATGTTGAAATATATATAGCTAAAGCGATTTGACATCTATTTTGGTAGTAACGGAAGATAAAGTTATCATTCTCATCTCATCCTAATTAAGCCGCTATCTAATCTCATCTCTTCATTTTACTCCGCTTCCATTTCACTTTTCTTCGCACTGTATATCGAGACCAACGTATTTTTTAACGAGATAGCCGAGCAAAAAATGACCGCTCTCCTTTTGACTTTTATACCCTTGCGATTGCTCGTTGAAGATAGGCTTTAAAGAGATACTGTCGGAGTCAAGACGTCTGGAATACTATTATCTAATCTCCGGGCAGCTATAAATGTCGATTTTTATTTCATCTCGGATCATTTGACAGTTGGGGAAGGGTTAAGTGTAGGAGAACGCATGTATCCTTCGGAAGCGAATCGGCAAGATTACTCAGATACGAGAAAGAAGGGGGGAGCGGGGGCGGTCGTTCACCTCTTCAACCACCCTCTTTTGCATGTCATCGCTGTATAAATAGAGGGGGGTGCTCCTGAGAGTCGAAAGGGGGTGGCGAGCAAATTTTTTGGGAAGGCAGGGAGCAAGCACATATTGATGACAAAAGGGAATTTTTTTAGAGAAAGGTAGAGATAGAAACGAGAGGGGACAAAAATATAAATATCATTATCAATGTCAGTGTCATGTCCGACATGAGTTTTTGTTTTGGAGGATTCTGTGTATCAATGTAGAGGGCGTCATTTCTTACATTATTCCCATTCCAACATATTACATACTGAAAGAAAAAAAATTTTTCCAATTCTGGAACCATAGAATCTACTAATAATTGGTGGTAACGGTAGAAGTGTTCTATCTTTATTATTTAATTCTGGAACCCTTGAGAATGGAAACAATGTTACCGACATGCGCGTAGGGCGATTCCCAGAATTCGGTAATCTGGAATTTCTTTCGTTAGCCTCTAAACGCGAGTTCCGTCTGCTGACATACGACTTACAGAAAGTTTTAAAACCTCTAAAGCATTCATACCTTCGATTTTGATTTTTATTTAATCAAAATAAAATGAATTTGAGTGTACTATATTGGTATTCGAAGCTTATTGAAGATGGATGCCACATTCCAATACATGAACCATCTATATTTTTAGCTACATATGTACCCTTTGGCGTGGTATTTCATGCAAGAACTTTCGCGCATCGTTTCTTTATCGTGTGTTTTACTTTCGCTTATCGTTCGCGGAAAAATTAATCTTTGAAAGAACTAGTTCTAGCATCAATTTCTCTGATTTTTCTCGAAGTATCAGAACGGCCCAAGTAACAGGGAGGTCGCATAATATCTATAAAGGATCTATCTTCTCTGAACTTATTAAGTAAATGAAGTCTTTCTTTAAATATTTTTTCTTCTAAATATGCCCTTCCTGCGTCCTAAAGCATTGGAGTAACACTCGCTGATTCGTCGTAACAATTTTTTACGGACTTTTTTTATCGACTTTCGCTACACCAGTTTTCGGCAGGATCCCCTAAACTACCCGCATTCTCGTGGTGAGGCCTAGCCAACGCAGTGTAACATCGCTCACGGGCAAAAGTTCTCTTATTGCAAGCAAATAAACACATTAGAGCAATATCGTCTTCAGATAAATGAAATTGGGGATGGAATACTAGGATATTACCTTCATATTCAGATCTTGAGACATCGCGTAGGATAACACGATCCTTCATTTACAACGAAAATTACAATATGGGAACTTTTGAAGAAATATGTTTGCAGTGAGAGGCTGGAGATACGGAGGAATAGAAAGAGAAATATAGAAGTAGATGTTTAAAAAAGGAGAGGAAAAAGTGAGAAAAGGTTTGAAGAAAGATAGGAAGCCTGCTAAGGAAATTGAAAGAGGCCTGGGGAGTAGTTTAGCGGTTTTCTCTCCATTGGTTGTCGGTACTCCGCAAAATATCCAGGACTTGCGGTGGCCTCTAAGGCTCGATGGATAAATTACAAAAACGCTTCCTTTTAACGATCGTTATGCAGTATCCTTCAGCTATAGCGGATCGCCAATCGAGAAGCGGCATCGTTGAAAGTGAAGAAAAAATTGAAGTTAAATGCCACGTAAAATAACAATATCAAAGTTGCGGTTCTGTCCTTGTTGAAATCTAACGTAAACACGCGTATCTGAAAAAGATAAATTTTCAATTTTGTGCAATCATAATCACATCTAGAAATAAGATTGGAATCATTTATCGTATTTTTCGACGAAAACGTAGTTTCACGGACTCGACGCTTACTCTTTACACCTACTGTACGTACAAGAAGAATGTTCAACAACTTGCTTTCCATCTATTTTATTCTCTTTTTTCGCTTGATATCCTCTTCTTGTTCCTGCCAAACTTACACCGCATAATGTCAGAAATTCTGATCCTGCTTTTACTCTTAATTTCGGAATTTAAGATAGAATACTTACTATTTCAATCAGTAATGAAAATATCAGTATTATCCGAATATTTAAATAAACAAAGTAGTTGAAACTTACCTCTTATTAAAGGCGATAAACTAGTAAAATAGTATCCTTAGAAAGTCTTTGTGTATAAATCTCGCCAATGAAGTTTACTTTTAATAGGATAGGAGGTTTATCGTGATTATCAGAAATCTGAAGACAATATTTTACTGATGAAGTAGAAGAGTAGCTTCTTATTTTACCTTTTTCTATGGGAATGACTAATGAATTTTCTTTTAATTGACTTCTCGTTGTTATGCATTCATAATTGAACAGAAAATAAGAATTTTTGGTTTGTAACTCCAGTTATATCTTCAATATTCACAGTTTCTATAGTCAAGGCGTTTGATAGAGGGTAATTACCAAATTATAGACAAACAAATTTAATTAACTCAGCAGTCGAATCTTTTTAAAGATATATGGCATCATTCATTTTAACACGTTGCTCTTGCATGATTACTCGAAAGATTTAGTCATTAAAGGATTTTCTCTGTACAATGGCATTACTCCAATATTATTCCTCTGTAGTCGATTACTTTATGAAGGCGTAATTGTTGTCGAAAGGAGGAAGTGTTTCTAGCAATCAGCGTTGGACCTTGTGGTCCATAACCGCAGAATTAAATGAGGACATCTATTCCACTAACTACAGGTGCCTATGACATAACGGATTTCATTTACACGTTTTTTGTTACCTGTTTTGTGATCTCCGGGACTAAGGTCACGGAATGAGGAAACCTTCCGCTCTACCGATCCCGTTATAACCGATGCAAATATCGAATCGAAAAATGAATGAAATAACTTATCGAAAAAAGGATAAAATAACTTATCGAAAAATACCATAACACACATAACAGTCTTGTCTCACAAGAGGAAACAGCGTGGCGAAGCAAGAAAATGTGGATCATGCATTGGATTTAATGGTAATGGGCGATGGAGTGACAGGAAGAGCGTCTCCGACGCCATTTCTCTCTTCGCCATTAATAATTCCTCCGCATTCCGTTCATCACTCGGCTTGGAGACCGCTCATTCCCGCTTGACGGGCATCAAAAGCGCTCACTTTTGCACACACATGCACAAACACGCGATATCCCCCAAAGATAGCGAACCAGGAAGCGTTTAACGAGCCTCTCGTGTTTGCGGGTGCATTTGAGAGAAGTGCTTCCTCAACCGCCAATGCGGTCGTCCCTCACGTCCCGGAAGAGATCTCGAAGCGGCTGCAAGGAGCTTCCATCCTTATTTATTCATCCGATGCACTTTACATTTGGCTTAGGTCGTGAGCGATAAAGAGGTCATCAATGTCGGGACGAGGTCAGGCTGCAAAGAATCGAAGGAAATGAATGAACTGCTGATCAATAGGAATTGCTCTCAATGACAAAAAAGACGGTTTTCTTCTTTCTGTCTCTATTCATCTACTTCCAGTGACGTGCATAAAAGCAATACGCCATCTCTCTTTCAGCACCTTTTGACCTCTGGCAGCTCCTATCCTTCTCTGCTATTTTATGTTGCCCCTAGTTTATATTTCCTTGCTCTTTCAAAGTCTTTGCTCTGCAACTGTTTTCGATTCCCAACCTTTTCAGGCGTCTCTCCCTGCAGTCTTGTGAAATCTGCATGTGAATACATAGGCAAAAATGTAGGTTTATGTAGAAATAACCTATCATTTCATTAAAATGGTATGGCTCCTCTCGTCATTTGTCAGCCATTTTATGGTTCTTGAGGTACACAATTGCGATTTGACCAAAACTCCCTTGATATAAGTTACAAATAAGTAGTCCTAAACCCCTTAGAAGCTTATCAGATTTTGAAAGAGACAAAAAATGCATCTGGCCACTAATAAAACTTTCAGTTTCCAGAGGGATGGAAAAGTGCTTGAAGTTCGCTTGGATCTTTTCAAATAATATTTTTGGATTATACTTCATCGCTGCCCAGGAGTATCCGAGGAAAAATCTATTTTCCATCTCGGTTTTTTTCCAATGCAATGGAATACGTACTCATAGATTTGAAAATCTTTCTATTGTGTAGATCCTTGTGTCATATACACGAAATTTTTACCCCCATGGCTCCCGGATAGCCAAGTGGGCAATGCGTTCGACTTTGGAGAAAGCGGTCCAGGGTTAGATTCCCGGTGGGAGCCCACGTGCGAAATGACCTCAGCTGTCGACGCACTTTTAATACTACTACTACTACTTATAACCCCATATGAAGGTTTATATATACGCGAAGTTTATGCGAATAAACTTTATTAATATTTTTCACTTAGTAGTGGATAAAATAGACGTAGGTAACCAGAAAAATTCGGATAAGAAAATTTACAGATCTGTTATGTCCGCTTTAGAATGGGCAGAGAAGATGTCAAGAAATTATATCACTTGTCCCAGCGATGTTTTACTGACTTGATTTCAATGGATAATCACAGCGAAAATGTCGCTGACTGGAAAAACTAGAGCACAAAACAGACTATGTATTCATAACTTTAAGCAAAACTGCTCGTGTAAAGCATTTATTAGTCAATTTTAATAGAGATAACAACTCCAGAGTTCGACTCAGTTATTTAATAAATTCCTTGAAGATGATTGCATGTTTAGTGTATTTCCCCGCTTAAACAGATACATATTTGGGCTTGTATGCTAAAGAAATTAAATCCAGAGAGATATTACACTGGGGAATGCAATCGAAGGATTTTCTGAATACTTTTGATTAGCGGTTGCGTTGGACGAAAATCCTGAATAATTTTCCGATGAGGAATGATTGCGCGCACGATTCCGTCTTTCATAAAAGGCAGAAGAGGAACTGCCAAGGTAATCATCGACGCCTTTAAATAATGAGAAGCAAACAGTGTCTCCACCTCGTGACCAAGTCCCGCAATTCGCGGAACGGGGATGAGTCGGCTTCGGGTCATTGTTTGAAGACGTCCCACGTTTAAATTTAAATCTCTTCGCCGAGAACGGTTTGGTCGATGGCGCAATGGAAGACACCTAGACTCGACAGCATGGTGAGGTGCTTACTATTCCACTCATGTACCATTCAATCACAGTTCGTAGATTACGCCCATTGATGTCACTGTAATCCGGAAAAGTCGTAAATATTTTCGAATAGTTCCCCCGCTGTCCCGTGTGGTCAGGTAGTTTACGTGTTTCCAACCGGATTTTGGCCACCCGCTGGACCGATGCCAGTATGTACTGGGATGTTGGTGAAAATCACGGTAGGAATGAATCTCAAACCTGTGATCGCTTCGTAGCCCATGAGGAGTTATTCCAGAGGTGGAATTCTTGTTGTCCATCCTCTGCATTTCCTTGATAGTTTATCGAGATTTAATTGCGTTTGATAACTATCAAAAACGTTGTCTTCTCTCCTTTTCATAATTTGAATAGGTCTAATCTCCTTTTTTCATAACTTGAATAGGTAAATTTTCAGCGTCATCTGTCTTTCGTTGGAATCCAAGCTACATTTATCTTTTGTGTTGGAAGAGTTAGTTGTTTCGTTATGATATAATATCAGGCGTGACCCAGGGGAGTGGCTGACGGGATTAAGCCCACAACCCAGAGTTTTTACAAATATTTCATTCGGAACCGAATTCCCAAAGGCCTTAAAAATATATTTGTACGCTTAAAATATATCTTTATAGGCAATACTTTATGATGATAATCAATTATTTCACTTTACATCGTAAATTGGGAGGAGCTCAAGAGATTATTAGTTATAATCCTTAAGTGCAATCCCCCAAGCGGAAGTTCCGGATGCGCCCCTACATGATACTGTGTAATTAGCGTGTTACTTCAATTTACAAGCCGCTCTACGTACGAAATTATCGACATACGGACTTTATTCTCACTTCATTTTGACCTCTGGGTACGAACTCAATGTCGAGGTACGATCCGAAATAACTGGAAAGATATATTGGAAAACATTTTACAAACTAAACATTTTTCTAGTTACGATATTTGTTGGAATTGATTTTCGGAAAATTTTTACTCTAATATGTATTAATATTATAATCCATATAAGTTGGCTGGACATCGTGAAAAGCCATGACAAAGTTTAAATATAACCGAAAGTTGAATATGAGAAATTCTTTAGCTTTATTTTAAACTTTACTATGTTTATATATTTCCAATTGCCGGTACAATCGGCTTTATTTAATACCAATGATTGCTTTAAGTATAGGAAACGGGTAAGGGTGATCTAAAGCAAGATGGTGCGCACCTAGGAAAAATCCTAAAGAAGAATGGACTTGAAAATAGTCTGACTGCACCAGGAATCGAACCCGGGTCTCCCAATTGTAGGTCGGGTGCTCTGTCCGTTGAGCTATCCCGGCAGAAATTGGGAGACTCGGGTTCGATTCCAGGCCCAGACTTTTTTCAAGTCCATTCTTCCTTGGGATTGCTTTAAGTTTGGGTGACTGTTTATGACAAAGTGAATTCTGAAAGTTCTATAAACTGAATTACATCCAATCACAATACCTCGCCGTTTTAGATTGTATCACGAGGAAGTCTGTCGTGGGAAAGGTCAGAAGTATTCCTTATTCAGAATCCACGGAATTCCTTGGGAAGATCGTGTTCTCCCGTATCTGGTGGTCTTAATTTGCATCGATTTTTCTCAAGATTACACCTTCCGAATCGATGTGATTCACGCTGAAAGGCGTTGATCGTATATGACTAACCGTCAACGCCAAGTTTGTCTATTCTCCGAGTGCCTTGAGTCAGTGTGGATAGCGATACAAGAGAGCCGGAGTCTGACCAATCCCATCTCTTCAATCTTCGCGTCCTCTTCTGCCCAAATGACTAACGAACTCGACTTTAACCCTCGGACAACTAAATAACTTGTGACTTCTTTCTTGAAGTGACTAAGAGTTGTTAAGAGAGCTATTGAATTACTGCCAATTTGTAAGTAGGATCGAATGACTAAAACGACGTAAGATCCGTAATTAAATCCGGTAGGTCTTAATTGGTCGCTCAATATTTGCCGGTATTATTCCAGGCGTTTGAATTGTTAATGAGCGTAATAGACGTTTTTCAAGGTGGCGTTTTTATGAAATTTAATTTTCCTTTGTACTGAGTCTTCGAAGTGTTATTATTTGATTAAGATGCAATCAGAATGAACTAAGTATGCAAAGGCGTTACTCCTTGGAAGGCCATAATAATGGAAATAAAACCTCTCTCACACTTCCAAAGCAGATTTTATTTTTGCAGAATGTTTTACTAGCATCATCAGAAAATTGTTCAATTCGATTAACATGGGTGTACGAGAGATTTTATTTATATTAGAATTGGTATAAAATTAAAAATCTGAATCTCATCATACCATTCTTAATTACTTTGAATACATTTATTTGAAATTTATCATAAATTGTCTTAATTACATCAAACATTACGAAATAACTTTCATCTTTCTCGCGATTTCATTAAAACCTTTCCCGATATGTCAGGTTGACTGTTGGGCTGACTTAATGTCCTTTACACGACCTCTTGAAATGTACGGCTTCTTTTTCATTGGTCATAAAATAGTTAAATCTTCCGTATTTTACGTTTTTCTTCACAATTACGCGATATGAAAGAATCTTACAATTCCGCTCTCCATTTTTACTCTTGAAGTATTTAAAACAACTTTTATTGTCGTAACACCACTGCGTTATGCAAGAATCTTTATTCTCAATGACACATTCCTGACTTCTCGATCTCTTGAGGTTTTAGTGTCTCAATGGTTTCTTATCTTGGTTTTAAAAGTTGACAGTTATTTCACTGGATATTATACGCTATCTATTTATTTATACGCTATCTCTTTTAGAAACAGGTCCCAGTAAGAACGTCAGTCTAAGGCCAATATTTAAAACAGGAAGTTGAGGGCACATGTATTTTTTTCTGAATCGATATTTTCTCCCGCATTATCTTCACGGCCGCTCTTGATTCGGTTCATTGTTTCCTCATCGTCCCAAAACTGTAACGCGTGAATTAAATCGAGCGTCCTTCGACTTCGGGTGTTTTCCAAGGGCGCGTTGAGTCACATTTTCATGCTCTGCGGAATGGGAGAGCATTCGAGGTGTTTTCTCAGGCACATTTCGGGTTTTTCTTTTCCGCTTTTAATGAAGTTATCCATTCGGAAATTTACTATTCAGTCAACACGAAAATGGCAGCGTTTTCACACACTCCGTGGCTGCCTTATTCTCTTAGAAGCAACTGATTTTTCGCCGTAGATAAAAATAATGCTGGAGCTGAGTCACATAATGTGGATTTATAAAATATTATATAGGTGAATTAGTTAAAGTTGAATGTTTATTTTGTGAAACCGGCAGTAATGGTTGGGATATTTGAAAAAGTCCTTATACCTTAGTAGTAATATTTATTTCCATTACAATCAGTATAAAATTCAGAATTTGAACCTCATCATAGCATCATTTTTTTTCCTAATTACTTTGAAAAAATGTATTTGAAATATATCATAAACTGTCTTAATAATAGAAAATATTATGATATAACTTTGATCTATCTCGTGATTTCATTGAAACCCTCCCCATCTCTACAGTTGGCCGTTGGCTAACATAGTGTCCTTTACACGACCTCTTGAAATGTAGGTACTCGTTCCTTTTCATTGTACCTCAATTTATTGTTATTGTAGCTGCAAGTATTGTGACCTGATTTTATTATAATTGTACTAGGCAGGAATATTGCATTATTAGGATGTGTGAATTAGTGTTCGTTTTAAGGATATAACGAAATTAATATATGAATCGATATAAACTTGATTTTGAGTGATGCGAAGGAGATTTGTTATGTTATTTCCGTATATTTGTAAATATAAGATTGAATGCTTCGCCCTGATATATTTTAATACGTTAAGACCTTGCCACCTCGCGTGTGGTCTACCTGCGCGAATTCAACAACAACGACAATAATAATACTTTATATTTGGCCAAATTACAAGTTGAATTAATGTGAAGTATTAATAATATTGCTTTCAAAGGACTTAATTTTTTATTTTAACTGCAGAGTATGAATAAGAAATTAGAAAAAAATTGATGAAATATAGGAATATCAGGAGCACCTTGGGATGGAAGTAATATAAGGTGCGTCATGGCTTTAGACACCCTTTCCCCTTGAAAATTAACAATTTTGCACTGATTCAAATGTATCATTGTATTCTGAGCGATGTTTTTTTTATTATGTCCCTCATTATAGCGACCTACCTTGAACTTGGAAGAGAATGGAGTCGCCTACACACTATCTTCCAATGCAAAATGATGAAGGTGATTGAGCTCTTTCTCAAATGTATACAATTACTCAACCGACGAATGTAATTTATATCAAATTGAATTCGATTCCTATTTAGTGTGGCTCTAGACTCTACATATCTATTTGAATGAATTTCTTCGGATTTGCATCCTGGGGGTACTTTCTTAGCTGCAAACTATGAAAATAGACACCTGATAACTTATTTGCTCACGTTAAGTGAAAGGGTCGTATAGGCCACTGGGGCTTGTATTGGTAAGTCCAGAAACCATCAAAATGGTTTCTCCCGTCGATGTGTTTTGGAGTTATTTGCTTCATTTACATTTACATTAACATTAGTACCTGCAAACCGCCGTACTGCGCATGGCAGGGGGTGTGAAAACACCGAACCCATTAGTAAGCTACCGGATTGGTATTCCTAACACTATCAGGACAAAGGGACCTCGAACTCGACCTAAACACAAGCAAATGCTCCGTAGTAAATTTTTTCGAAAGAAAACAGTTGCGGCAAAATAAATCGTACAGTATTAGCGGAACAGTAATTAAAGTAGTGGACTCGGTAAAATATCTCGGAATCACTCTTACGAATAACATGAACTGGAGCACGCACATCCGTAACATTTGTGCTAAAGCAACTAGAAAACTCGGTTTCATTAGGCGTATTGTCGGTAAATGTGACGAAAAAGCTAGAGAACGATGTTATTTTGCGTTGGTTAGGCCTAATCTTGAATATGCATCAAGTATATGGGATCCGGCAGACGATACATGCATCCGTGAACTCGAGAAAGTGCAACGGAAAGCGATACGTTTTCTTAAGAAGTGCTACGATAAAAAAGCAAGCGTTGCCGAAATGCTGTCAGATGCAGGTTGGGAATCCTTAAAAGATAGGAGACTAGAAGCTAGATTGCGATTGCTTGATAAATTTAGGGAAAGTACATTTGCGGAAGATATAGTAGATATTATGAGACCCCCCTGCTACCTTGGACGATCCGACAATGAGCGCAAAATAAGAGAAATAGATGCTAGGACGAGTCGATTTAAGAATTCATTCTTTCCGCGAATTATACATGATAATAATAGGCTAAAAAAATAGTCCGAACGCCCGGTGTTTTCACCCCCTGCCACACGCCGTAAGGCGGCTTGCAGGGTATTTATGTAGATGTAGATGTAGAAGGGACTAGTAATAGATATCCGTTCTCGCTATAATCTTGCGAAATCTCTTTGTCGTCCGGTTTCGGAAATCGCGCTCCCTATATCGCGTATTTCGTCCTGCAAATCAGTAGGTACTTTAAATTTCTGGAATAACTTGTGCCGATGCTCATATCTATGCATAATCTTCTATCCTTTAGAAGATTCCCAGCCTAGGGTTTTGATCATTTCTGATCCACTGCCATCGACACTATAGTCTCGCTTAACGAAACTTACTCAACTTCTTACTTACCCAAGTTAAGGTCGAACATTCATCGATCCTATACTGATTTTCCCACAGAAAAGATTTCAATTACTACAAGAATTAACTTTATCGTGAATATTTCACAGTGGAATCGAGTCGGATGGTAGTTTAGTGGTTAGAATACCTGCCCGATAAGTGGGAGACTTGGTTTCGAGTCACTGTTATATTGCTGTTTTTCTCTCCCGTTTCTCCTTGGCCATTATCATACTTCGAATCTTTAACAAATGACGAGCCTTTGGGCGATTAACTTCTTCAAACACTCAATACCTGTACTTTACCAGCTCTGACCTGAATTTACTCGGGTTGCATAATCATCAGGATATACTCATATCACTTCGCACATCTACCGTTCGCGTATTTTCTTTCTTCCAACCAGTTTCGTTTCTGGCTTACCCTTACCCCAGTTGAGAAATGGCGGATCGGCTTACAAATGACTCCTGGAGAGGAAGGGAAGTTGTTTGAGGAGACGGCAGGATGAGAAGCGAAGATGTTCTCCCAAGATAAGAGCCCGCCTTCGCAAAAGATGAGCGGTCCTTTTAAGGCGCAGCGCGAATGTCAAATCAAAGACGAAATATTTGTGTCCTTCGATAATCAGGATACCCCGAAACATCTGCATCGACGGATAGTTCGTTGAACTTCCGCCGAGGGCGCATTTTTTCATCCTCTTCGGCATTCGTATGTGGGTGATTACTGTACGGAGTAAAAACAAACGCTCGCGCGGCAAAAGACTTTTTAGAAAAACTCCGTCGGAAGAATCCCGATTCCAGTTATAGGGAAATCTGATGAGTCATCAGGGGCATTTCTGGAATATGGTGCGGGGGCGTGGGTGTCGAAAGAGGCGCTGCGTAGTGGGGGGGCACGGAGTTAGACGATGGGAAGTGGTGGGGAAAGGGAATCTAAATTGGGAAGGGGGCGTGGCGCAAAAGGATGTATATCCAGAGGAGGGTAAAAGTGGATTAAGGGCGAGGAAACCATCCAGTTTGCAGGGGTAAACGAATTATCCTAAAACACGTCAGTAGCGTAGCACTTGTCGGCCGAAAATGGGGAAGCTAGCAGGGTACTATAAAAGGTGATGATTGTCTAATGATACTCCAAGCTATGAAGTGATTTTCTCTCTATTCTAACATATGGACTGATTTTCGAAGGCTATCGAAAAATCAAAGATGAAGGCTCTTAAACGTACATTAATTACTTCATCTGTTAGTAAGTTATTCATAGTTTCCAGTACGCAGTAGTACGAAAGAAATTTCTTTGCAATGCTGGACAGAGAGTGATTAACAATACCTCTTCTTTGAAAAAATTGAAATTTACACCTTTTCGTCAGGGCTTCGAATAGTTACTATATTCGTTCGGTTTTCCACTTTGGTTCAATGGATATGGCAAATATAGGTTCCGGTTTCTCTCGATGTTAATAAGTGAGTTTCGAGACACCGTTTCATATTTATTACCTGTAGTTTCTGTTACGTTTGAAGAGAATGCGAACCGATAATTGCAATGGATAGTAAAACGGTTTCCAGGTTTGGTTCAGCTACAATAACTTTATCACTTAGGATCGGGTTTAGCTTTCTCCCCGGCAAAAATAATGATACCTATTTTTCGGTTTTGAGTTACATTTCTTACACTACTTCTTATTTAAATTTCTGTTCCGGTTAGATGCCATTTACTGCATGAACCTGCATATCTTAATAATATATGAAAATAAATTTTATTACTACGTTAATCGTTCTTTAAAAAAATTGAAATAAATTCTTTCTTTGCAGATGACATGATTTCTTTTTAGAATTGTATACATACCTAGACTGGGCGATATTCATTTTACTAGTTATGAATAAATTTCTGATTTTAAATATTACTATTTAGTATTTATATTCATCAGATTATTTTTATGTGGTAAGGAACATCCAGCCTTGGGATATATTATGGAATAACTGAAATTATTTAAAACCCATCTCGTATTTATATTCCTGCAATATTATTATTAAGGAGGAGGAAATTAAGAATTTCCACGCTTTTTTCAGGAAGATATTGCACTCTTAAAAGTTTTTTAGTATATTATTGTCCTTGCCATATTTCAGTGTAATATTTTGGCCAATTAAAATGATGAACGGAGCAAAATTTGGTATTGTTACTGGTGAGTAATTGGTAAGAAAATGAGAGTCATCTAGCTGCTTTTTCTTCACTTCATGACGAAATTTTCAAGGCTGCTGCGAGGACGGTTTCGTCATCTTTTCTTTTTTGGCGGCCGCGTAGGAAACATCTCGGTACTTAAGTAAGCTCCATTCTTCTAGATTGTGCCATATATTCATTGTCGCGTGATTCCATCTTTGATGGAAACGACAATGAAGTTAGCTTTGATAGGAAATCGCTCCGGCTCGAATAGCAACACCCACCTCATGCGGCTCTCGTAAGCTTCGCTCAAAATACCCCTTCTATTGCATACTTGTTCCCCGCCTTCATCATTACTTCGGCCTTAGTTCCCCCCACAAACTTCACATTCTCTCTCCCCCCATCCCTTTTCAACCCTATCCTAATTCCTTCCTACTTCCTTCTCCCTTGTTTCTGCCCACTCATGCTCTACATCGTCAAACCCCCGGTCGTCCACACTGGTATCGCACGTTGAAATAGTGAATCATCCACAACGCAATAGCCTTGCAAAGTGCGCCAGACCCCGGAGTCCACTAAAGTGAACGATTCCGCCCGATTTTTTGTCCCCAGCGCATGGTGTCGTTAGCCATTCATGAAAGTTCATCGTGGTCACTGGAGTGTGGGAGTGACTAACCTCGGCACATGCGGTATCACCCGAAGAAATTCTTTCATCAATTTGCGCACATTCGGCAATGAAATTTCCCGGCATTTCCCCTCGTGAGAACTGCGAAAATACTGGGATGGGTCACGGGTGCGATTTCTTTCAGCGGGTGACTCGGTCGAGGGAATAACTTGGGGACTCATTATCACGGTGTCGCTTGCTTTGAGTCACTTCGCTTGCGTCGCATGCCTTGCTCTGTAGTGTAACAAGGTGAATTTCGTAAATCCGAGCATTAGCTTCGTTACCTGCTGAGTGTTGATGAGGCCGCTTGAGAGATGATTCTGTCAAGAAACAGATTTACCACGATTTACTTAAAAAAGAAGGATTTTGCGTGAGTTATATTTACACTGACGCATTATTCCTTATTTCGATCTTAAAAATCAGACATAAGATTCTGATTTTATAATCCAACTTAAGCGATCTCCAAGATTAAAAGACAAAGGATTTTATAGTGAAAGCAATTTGAAATTTTTTATAGACCTGATATTATAATTATTATATAGTAATTTTTATATTATAGTAATTTTCT
This sequence comes from Ladona fulva, assembly GCA_000376725.2. Taxonomy (NCBI): domain Eukaryota; kingdom Metazoa; phylum Arthropoda; class Insecta; order Odonata; family Libellulidae; genus Ladona; species Ladona fulva. The sequence goes on from KZ308317.1 coordinate 805,496, forward strand.
CTCAAAAATACATAAATTATCATCAATGCTGGACTAAATATTTCTGCAAGGTGGTGTTTGAATCTGTGGCAGCTTATTCGTAATTATAAATCTATATTCATAATATTTTTGGCGCATTACATATCAAAATAAATTTTGGTGTCATAAATGTATGTTATGAGTATGATACCGTATAATCAATAGGTAGGACACCAGGTAGACGTATTCATAATCAGAAAAATAAAAAATTTAATTTATTTGCATTTGCTTTCTTTGATCAGTTGATACTTAAACTTGTCAGTCAAGTAAACATTTAATTCCTCCGATGAGAAAAAAGAATTCTTCATCTTTAATTACGGAGATCACCCAAGAAATATTCGATCTCAGTTAAACGTCGGCCCCATAATTTGAGGTCAGATAATCAAGAATTATTCTCGTACCGTCGAACCTAGATTTTTATGTTTTTGTATATGTGCAGCCAAAATTGGTATATAGATACTTGTACAACTTGACCTACAGTTTCTGGCAGCCGAATTGTAGATACATTTCTCTGTTAAAAAAAATCCAGAGAAAGCAGGAAAAACTAAAGAAAACTTTTGCGCGCATGGTAATGATTCTTAAATAAGTTTTTTGACAGAACGAGTGTTTCGATTAATATCAAAAATCACAATTAATCTTCGTATTTTTGTTCTGTAATAGTTTATAAATAAATTATACTTTTGTCAATTAGCATTTAGATTAGATTTGAATTTCGTCCCTGAAAAATTAGCGTTCACATAAAAGTCGTCCTGTTAAATTCAGCGGTAATAATTAGACTGAAATTTTTGACTTTTTAGGACATCCAGATAATCATGTTGGTGAAGCGTTTGACTTCGGGCTAAGCGGTTCCGGGTTCGATTCCCGTGTGGGGGCTCACAATGAACTTAGCTATCAAAGTAATTTTGAAACTACAGCTATTATTACAATTCGACTTTTATTTGCGTGTATACTGTAATTTGATTTGTTATTGAAAAGATAAAGATAAGCTGAGCACAATGAAGGAGAAAGATTTATTTACCTCTCCGAATGCCGCGTAAAATTAAAGCTCTATTACATTTTCAAATTTATTGAGTTACTAAGTGGCTGTCGTCTCGCAAAAGATGAACTTTTACATCATCAAATCTCCAACGTTAAGTAGTTGCTCGAGGAACGGTGAGGCCTCTCTTTGTTACGTAACGACGCCCGCATAAACACGCATTTCACCTCCGCCCAGCAGTATCAACTTATGTAAACGCATGCAATTCGTGTGATAAACCACTCGCGGAACCTGTCGAATCTCAATTCTTTTCTGTTCTTGTCACGATGGGTGAAAACAATGCTTTCTCTCAGAGCGCTCACCTACTTCACGAGCGTGACTCAAAGGAGTACTTGATTCGGTTCCGCTGCCTTTAAGAGAGTCGCGTTTAACCTTCTATTAGAAGGTCGCCCTCGTGTAATTACTCTAGATGAGTCAGTCTGACTGCGCGATTGAGACGGGAGAAAGTTATTGCCGACGATGATATCCCTCGCGAGGGAGACTTCTCTATATCCTTCCTTGTTCCACCCCCGCACGTTCCCTCCGATTTCACCTCCCACAGAATGCTATTGATGTAAACACAATGAGCGCCACCTTAAAAGGGCGTTTCATTTCCGTGCTCGCATCTTCCGTTCTTTATGTAACGTATAGAATAGGAAATTACGGTCCACTTCCTTCTCAAATTTTCTATTCCGCACCAAAGAATTCCTACGGCTCAAGCTTAAACTCTGCCTTTCCGATTAAACCATTCTATAAGCTTTGAGCTTTCTCTCTTTTTCCTTTTCAAGCCTCTGCAAAGCTCGAGATCGTTGGAAATATCCAAGTAATTTTAAATAGTCGTGTGACTAAACGTCTGAATGAGTCAAGGAGATGCTGATTCAATGAGGGTATCAAAGAGAGATGAGAGGCGAGATCAAAAGGATCCATGGTCGTGGTGAAGAGGGTCATTGCCTTCTATTTCTCAAACGTTGTATGTTAGGTGTGTTGAGACTATCTTGTGTAGAGACCGTTGAAGGAATTTTCGAAACTGAGGAATCTAAGTCAGCGGAAATTGCTCGTTGGACAGATATATTTTTAATTTCCTTCATGATTCTATCAAACGATAAAAAATTTTCTTTACTTACGCAAAACTTTCTGAAGAAATTACGATATGATATCAGAGTAAGATAGGCACCGAACATCTTTGAGACTTTCGTCATCGGAATTCGGTCTCGTGGAATTTCCAAGGAACGCCGATTTCTATGAAATCTCAGACATTTTACCCTTAGATAATATCCAATTTTCATCATCGACTTCGAATTCCCTAGTCTCTTTAGTAGTAAAGTATAGTAAAATTAAGTCCAACGCTTGAGAATCATTTGGATAAAATCTACGATAATCAGAATTGCTAGCCCTGAAGATCAATGAAGATGACGATTTATAACTTAAATATTATTGAAATCATCATTCGTTTCTATAAAAATTGAATCACTCCATAATCCGTACTAACATTCATCACAATTGTGATATCTTTCAGAAATATAATAGCTATTTCATCAAAGTATGCCTTTTAGACTTCGGTAATCGGAAAACATAATTCTCGTTCATAATCGTCTGGAAAACAATGCGTTGAATGTTTAGATTAGATTTAAGTAGGATGTTTCATTGATTTAACCCTCTAACCAATTTGCCCGAATCAGATTCCGGCATCGAATTTCAACTCAATGAAAACTATTGATTATAGAATATTTAGTTTTAATCGATTCGATACTTAGATATTTCTTAACATAAAAATTAATTCTGTAACAAATTCTGAAATTAAAAACGCGTCAATTTGTGGTCAAGTCATTCAGATAGCTCAACAGTCGATGTGTTTACGAATGCTTCGGAAACATTTTTGTTACAGAAGATAAAATACTCTTTTTACTTTACAGAATATAAAATGTAGAATGGTTGTTTCAAGAACTTCTAACTCAAATTAAAACTCCACGTAGCAACTCTAACTGCGTTCCGATGAATCCACCGGTTGGCGGGAACATTAATATCTTTTCGCAATAGCTGGCGTCAATTATGAAGATGGATTTCTATTCTATTCGATGGAATTTTTCCCTCGCATGCTTGCGATTCTACGCGTTTTTTTATAATGTTGTAATGGAGATGAATAACGGAAAGGCATGCTATAACAGCGCAACGGTTTCCCTGAGTTCGCTCGAGGTCGAACTGAAATGGCGTATCCCATTGTCGTCAGAGGAATGCCCACTCGCAGACAGAATGAATCGATGACTAATGATCCGATGGTGTTACTGAGAGGACTTCTGAAATTCATCATCTTTTCCAATGATTCAAATCTCTGTTATGTAGCAAATGAGATCAAATAAGTCATTTTTGCGTGGTACGTCGTTGCCATAGCATCCTATTTAGATAAAACCATTCGGTCTCGTTTATAGCGGATTTTTTTATGTGATCAGAAAAATCCCGTACGAAGCCTACCGTTATGTCTAATGTTCTGTAAAAATTCATCCTCGAACCGCATGAAAATGTCTTTGAGGCATTTAAAATCGCGCCATCCCTAAACAAGCAGTGGTAGTATTAGTACAGGAGTAGTGCAGTATTGTTAAAAGTGCTTCGACAGCTTAGGTCATTTCTCACGTAGGTCCCTACTGCGAATCGAACCCGAGACCACTTTCACTGAAGTCCAGCGCATTGCCCACTTGGCTATCCGGGAGCATAAACAAGTTTGGAATGATTACAGATGTTTGTTATTCAGCTAATTGTGGTAAATTAAAATATATTAGAGACAACATTTTAGGATTCTCAAATTTCACGTTCACTTTGACCGATTTATCATCCCTCCTGATGGTTTATCACTTTATGTCGAGATGAACAGATCGTGTGTATTGAATGTCTGCTGCGGATTCTCAGAATTAATGTTAGAAAGAGCTGTTCTTTTCCCGGACAACGCAGTCTAAGCTGTGTTAAACTGGCAATAAAATTAACTCAGAGTTGGCAATAGTAATAATTAGGTATTAACAATGGTAAATATTGGCAGTTTCTATCATGTTCGTCCAACATACACCGTAATATAAGGTTACACACAGTTTTGAGAATCTTCTTGAAGTTCTGTGCAAAATATTGATGTAAAAATTTTTTATAGTTAAAAAAATGTAGCACATCGAAAGCCTTTTACAATCATACATTAAAATTATCCTCGTCTTGACTTAAAGTTAGCTTCATTTGTGTTCTGCGTAGCTTGTTACTCAGTTTAAGTACATATTTTTGTATTTGCTTACGTGCATATGTATTTTGGCGTGAAAAAACGGCACAAATATAGTTTACGAAAATACGATGTACTTACGCGTAAGAATGGTTGTCTAATTTAAGGGGTATTTATATGCCCTTGATGAAATTTCTAAAACAAGTTCCTCAGCCAAAAAGGCTAAGGATGGTGCTAAACAAGGCTGATGCCTTGTTTATATAAGGTGATTTAAATATAATAGTGTTTTAATAATGTCGTGATTATATACATTTCTGTGTGATTAAATAATTTGTCTAAAGTGATGAATTTTATTTCTTTTCAGGTAAGCTCTCTCGATGCATTAATTTCTACCATCGTGTTCTATCACCAGTTATGTAAGTAACCATTTCCACTTTAGCCATCAACTTTCCTACTTGTTACGTTCATCCTATACTCAGTCTGACCTTCTGTTTACAAATCTCTTTCCTTTACATGTATAATTTTCATTCAGCAAAATTTTACCAGAATAACATCCCTGCGAATTGTTCTAATGAAACATTTTTCAGATAAAATTCTCATATTTTTCAAAATTTCTATCCTATTTTTAATGTAACGAACGTTTTAACAAGAAGTATCTCTTAATAGTTAATTTTAATATCCCCACGCTAGAAGCAGGCGCCTATGTTGAGTCAGTTATCAGAGTAGTTGTTACATTTTATGTAAATAGCATGTATCAAATTCCTTTAACGCGCACATCGAAATATCATCCTTTATTGTAAGTATCCTTATCGTCAGTGTTGCTACTTTAACTATCCTTTAACTTTAAAATTAATCAGTAATGTAGCCAAATCATTTGTGCATTTGATTCTTAGCTTCCTATTGTTACGCTCCTTGCCGGGGCTATGAGAGCGTTTGCCATACCACTGAAGTTATTACAGTTGGTCATAAAATAACATTGATGGTAACATATTCGAGACTAGCCTGAAGGTTTCAAAAGGCTTTCAAAACTTTCGATCGAGGTTCTAATGTTCCCAAAGACGTACACCTTGCATTAACGGCCATTCCTGCGCCCGAAAAAATTAAATAATCAATTGTGATGAGACAATAACAGTTATGCCATATTGCACCGACTATATTCCCGATCGGCTGAATTGCAATCTTATTTTCATTCTTTTCGTTGTCCTACCGTAACGCATTTCTTCACGATCTCAGGTCACGGAGAGCTTTTACTGAGAGAGAGTAATATTTCCTTTTACGTCCACTTTGAAGAATCTTTAAAAGGAATAACCGCAAGCTGGATTCATTGTTAGCAAGGCATTCCTTATGAATAATTAAACGAGGCAAAATGTTCGTCATTCTCAGACGCCATAGAGTTTCCAGTCCTTTGATTGCATCCGACTGACCTCATCTCGATTCTCAATCGTCTCCCCTCTCCGCCTCCTCCGCTTCTTTATTTCGTTCGCAGCCATTCATTCCTCGTTCGTTAACCCATCGCCCCCGAGAGTTACGCAGCGTGCACTCGAGACTTCTGGAACAAACGGCGCGACTGCACGGATACCTTCCAGTGCATCGGAAAGAAAAACGATACCTTGCAGTTTGCGAAGGATATAGAAGATCAAATACTCAACTATATACAGTATTCTCCTCTGATTTATGCTTTTTATGAAACACGTATATCTTCTTGCATTACGTAACGCTCGCATCAGGTTACAACTTGAAATAGCTTTAACTCCTCCGCTATATTTTTTTACGAGCAATAAAACGAGCTGAAGAGTTACACTAGTTAGAATTAATTGAAAAATAGCCGACGAGGTATTAAATAGAAAAGTCTTTAAGTATTCTTTCGACGAGCAAATGAGGAGAGAAGTCTGCGAGAAACTTTGATGATAAGCCTAGAGAATTGTGAATACGGGTTGAGGCATGATAATTTGCTAGAAACAATATTGGAAGGAGTGGAGGAAGGAAGGAATTATACAGGAAGACGAAGATTAAACTGTGAGAGGTAGGTTTGTATCAAGATTTGAAATTATGAGGAAATGAAACAATTGGCTGAAGAAAGGGTGGCCCGTTGATCTCTTACAAACCAATCCTTAAATAATCTATTCCGTGATATCGAATCGCTTTTAGATCTCTTTGATTAACCCATTATCAATTCAAGTATTTTTCAGAAAAATACTTGAATGTATATTTTATGAACACATAGATATTAAAGCCAGTCTTCGGAGGAGACCGATATGTTGTAGATTTAAATTTTATCTCGAATAAATTAAAGGTTTGTATCTTTGTACACAAATTTATAGTGAACGGCGCAAAAGTTATCTTCCTAAAAATTTGTTCAGGAGGCCTCATTCTTTGAGTAATTAAACAATAATTGAAAGGTACTCACCTTAGCCCGTGATTAAAGATTAAGAATAGCTCATTTGAGTCATGACCTTAGAAAGCATAATTTTTCGTAGATAAAAAAATGTGCTCATAGGGTTTCCAATTTGTTCTTCAGACTGTATGCGAAAGTAAGATGTTGCGTAGAACAAAAGCACATGTAATAGCTCCAACTTGGAAGGCAATTTAGTAGCCAAATAAAATGCTAAAATCATTGACGATCCACACCACAAATCTTAAGTTCCTGAATGCTGAAGCCGAAGTACTTCACTACTGCAACTTCGTTAGCATAGTATTATCCGGTTTGTCATCCTCACAACGTTTTATCGCTGTCGTCTCCCGACGCACCAATCTCCACCGCGGTATTCCCCTCCTTAAAATTAATCCTCGGGAATCTTAGCGTCAGAAATTAAGGCTTCTTTTATTAAACCAATAATGCCTCTATCCTTGGATCATCGCCTTAAAGACCCCCTGCGCGCTTTTTAATAACTAGCAACGAGACGGAATTGGAGTCCGAGGCATTCGCGTGGGACTGTTTACTGTCGCAGGGATATCTATAAAACAGCATTAAAAAGTAATGGGTAGAGCTCCAAGGTGAGTCAACGGCCCACTTGATTCACTCCCTGGCAAGCTTCATCGGTGGGATGAATTGGGGTGGAAAAGGGGCCGATGCACGAGACTGAGGTGCTCTTCTCCGTGACTAACGGACCTCCTTCCGTGCCATTGTTATCGGTGATTCAGTTCTTTGTTCCTCTCCATCCGTACGTTTCTCTTAGATTCGGTTGAAAATAAACGGTGTGAGTGACCCGCTTGGAGGAGCAGATAAGCTGGACCCGGCGAAAAGGGAAAGGAAATATAGTAAGCGATAGGACGTGTGAAAAAGAGGTCGATGCACTCTGTGCCTCGGAAGGCTTTTCTATTTCGGTGCGACGCACCTACGCGGTTCTGTGACAACTGATCGAGGTGCGGGTGAGTGGTGATGGCAAAGGGTGTGAGGCGATGCCAAATAAAACATTAAGGATGACTTCTGCCCGCGTTTCTTAGCGTACCCTTATGCTGTTTACACCCGCGTCGCTCCCGAAAAAGTGGGGCGCTCCAAAACTCGCTTTGGGGACGTGTTGCAAAATGGTCCACGCTCACGCAGGTTCATTAAGGAAGCAAAATGGTCTTGATGTCTTATTTTTTCTTGGAGGGCTCGTTTTAGGGTCACCTGTTTTGGTTTGAGTGCGTAACGCTTCCGCCTGTTTTGTGAAGATAATCTCTCGGGTTCTAGTATTAGTCGCTATGGACTTTCAGGAGTTGATCGCAAGCTTCATAGCGTCTGTGAAGACTGTCCTATTACCTGTACAATACGGTCTTACGATACACATATGCTATGAGTTCTATGTTTTTTCATATTCATAGTCATATTTCATACATCATTTCATAGTCATATTTAATAACCAGAAATGAAAATCTCTCTCTGTTCACCAGTGTATATTTTTTATCAATAATTTGTAATTACATTATATATATTTTCTCTCGATTTTTACTATTATTATTATTTACTTATTCATTATTTAACGTTTCCTTTAAAACCACAACGACACCGACTTCTCCGTTTTAAAAATCCTCATTGTATAATATTGACAATTTCATCCGGTTTTTCTTACTAGTTACGGTAATTTTTATATGCCTTTATACCAGTAGCTGTTTTCTTCATTATTCTAACCTAAAGAACCTAAGGTGATAGAGATTTGACTATGAGGAATTGTTTTGAGTTAGTAGTGAATAGCGTAAGAGGTTCCGCATTTAACTTCCGGTAAGAATTCAAGAATTGAGCTGTTTCGTCATTTTTATAGAATGCAACACTTAAAATCTACAATGCAATAAAAATTTTGCTTGAAAATTTTCTCAAAAAAATATTGAGTTCTTCACATTCTGAAGCTCGAATCCCACCTGCCACACCGGGTTTTACCTTTTGACAATTTATTCTTCTGCTGTAAACGATGGCAAAGAGGCTCGTCATAACTTATTTCTGGCATGAAGGAATGATGAGCATGTAGGTCAATCATCCTCGATGACGAGTACTTACGGAATCGGTATTGGATTGTTTGTAAAGACAATTGAAGATTTGAAGGTCTTTCGGAGTGACTCATTACCATTCTCCTGATATTTGTTTCTTTAATAGTCTTTCGGTCGGCAAACAGTGTAGTTTAACTGTTGTCGTTTGTAGTTTGCGTTGCAGGCGTATCGTTAGTATATCACTCCCGCTATTAGTGACACGTGTTGGCTTTTCGATGCGTGTAAACTTATTCGGAAACCTTGACTTCTTTATCACAAACCACTCCCTCTCATCAAATACTTCATGCATAATCTATGTCTTTGCCTCAATGAGTTTTCGAAAAAACGCATATTTTCAAAATTTTCGTTTCTTAGGACCTTTCCTTAATGATTTAATTTCCTCTTTAGACAATTATATTAAATTTTCCTTTTTTCATTTGTACAATAACATTTCTTATAGGATATAGATTTTATCCTTATTAGATTGTTAATTTAACTACATTAACTTGTAATAAATTTTACATTAAATTAATTCGATGAATTGTTATAGTATGATTTTTATTATTTTTTACATTATATGCTCTGTTTTTGTGGGTTTCATTCACCTCCTTCTTTGTGGGTGCTTCCTGCACAATAGGGGTTTTGTCATATTCAACTTTCAGCTAAGAAGATTTTTCGCGACATACTCAATCATTTGCAGTTTTGTTTTATCATATCTTCCGATTCTAAATATTAAAGTTAACTTATTTGTTGACAATCACAGAGAAAGAAAAACTCACTTTGTAGAGTTCACAAAATGTTATTTTGTAGCCTAATCTAGAGTTAATTTATTCATTCGTTCCGTCTAAAATATTTTTGCGATTCCTCGGTTTCTGTCTTTGTAGCCTAATCTAGAGTTAATTCATTCCTTCTGAAGTATTTTTGCGATTCCTCAGTTTCTCTCTGCCTCTCCTATGCAAGTCTAAATCTTCGCTATCGATTTCTTTCTGTGAAAATTTCGGAATTTACTTTGTTTTATGGTTTTGGTGGACTCACGACGCAGTGTGTGGAATTGATATTTTCCGCTTTCACGACTCGCTACCGTCTCCAGCCCGTAAACCTGAGAGCGGTGCGTGTGTGTAAGCGGCCGCAAATCGACATCGGTGTTTTGCTTACTCGAGCGCTGGATAACCTTTGGAAACATGAGTGCATTCAGAAGAATCGAACGGGAAAAGGTCGGGCCGAAGAGAAAGTGTTCGGCGTATACCCTCCGTCTTTACTTCGGAGAGGAAAATAAATCTTTCCGCCCACGCTCGTCGTGCACCATTCTCTCATGCCGCAGACCGTACGGTGTCGATCTGGAGTCGATTCCTACCCCAACCAATGCAGAAACTCTGAAGGCACGAAGTGCACTTTTCTTGGAGTCCCTAGGCAGCCCTCTGCCCCTATACCTCCCGTGTTATTGAAGTGGTGTGTTAACTAAGGCTGCGGGAATTGTGTGCACTATAGCGCTGCTTACATTTCTACCGAAGTTCTTTCGTAGGTCGCGTTGTGTTTAGCTCTGTAGTTAGACACGTGAATTCAGCTTCTTCCTATTACTGAGTAACTAAGATTTAATTGAGTTAGGAAGTATTTTTGAACAGAGGGAGATATACGTGCTGCCACTTACCTTAAACTATTTCGTAGTCTCTGACAGCCTCACTTGTTCAGCCATAAAATGCACATTGTGGCATAGACCTGTCCTTGAGCAGTACATGAGTAAGAAATATTTCCGCAAGACTTACCTCCAAGGAGTCTTTCCACAAATTTTAGCCTTTTTGGTGGTGCAAGCTTTCTTTGAATATTACTCACACACGCTCTGGCATTCAGCCCTAGTGTTATGGGTCAGCTTAAATATATAGGATAGAATCTTTCGAGGCTAATGACTTTTTCAAGTTAAATGCAGCTAATCTGTTTAATCCTACGTTTAAGATGTTTCACACCCCACTCCGAGACTGAGCCAACGGTTAGCAATCGTGGAATGTTCAGGAAGCGCTTTGGTCAATTGGACTTCACGCCAAGATGATTTGATGATCGAATGTGTCATTGACCCATGGGTCATTTCACTCCATTAATTCTACTTATTAATGTCACCATAAAATTTTATGGGGCGATTTCTTATAAACCTTCATATCATTTGAAAATGTATCAAATATTGCTATCTCACCTCAGATAGTTTCATTATGCTTATTAAATCTTCAGTTTTTTTATTAAAACTGGAATGTATTTTCGAGGACACAAAGTATGCACCAGTTCTCCTACGTATTCATACGTAGGAAAATTGGTGTAAAGTTGAACTGTAAGTACTTAATACAGCTAAAATGGTTGGAAGATCTTCGTTCGACACAGAAGTCAACAAACTGCTAATGATGACCTGGTTTTCTGTTACTGACTGACAATCTGTTAGTGACTTATTAACTTAAATTTCAGCGCGGATAAAGAATTTAAGTCATTAAAATGTATTGACAATAAAAGTTGTAATATTTTAAAAATAAAAACCATGAAATGACCTGAGATTTGCATAGTAGAAAAGGTTTCTTCATATTTACAAGGGAGGTGAATTATGAGGGGTCTTAAATAGCTCGCATCCGCAATTCCATGAATATTAAACTGATATAATCAGAAAATTAGCTGCATTCCAATGCGATTTTAATTCAGGGTTAGGTTACAGAACCAGCTCGCAATACACGGAAGTTAACCCGGAGAACTCTATTTCCTTTACAAGGATCACTAAGAACTAATGACCATATGTTGGAGGGGATATATACAAATTAATTCTACCAAGTGCGTAACGCACAGGAGACTTTTATTGATATAATACTGATTCTTGATGAGTAGTGGCGGCAAAGAGGGAGATTTCGTGGGTACCTAGCATCCGGGCTCCCAGTTTCAGGGGCCCCATTCTGTGAAGATTTCGTTATTTTACAGAGGCAAAGTAATGTATCTGTATGAAATGTTTTTGTACCAAATATCATCCTTGTTTATTAAATATTTATGTTAATAATAATAATATTTGTTAAATACTACTTATTGTGTGGACAGATGAAGCGAAGAAGGGGGCCTCTGTAGAAATTAACACATGGGCCTCCTTTGGTAGATCGCAGGTCCAGTTGATTAATAATAATGTTTATTACAAGTTTTACCCCATTAACAGTTTCAGAATAATCAAGTATATTAGCACATAAAAAATGAGAATGATCAAAGATACAAAAAAATTTTTAATCGATATTATATAATTATGCAACTTACTGCAACTTACTGCAACTACTTATTGAAAAAAAATATGCAATTTATACATTAATACCTACATATAGTTGTTAATACGTGTTAATACCTAGATATAATTGTATAGATGATACGCGCAATGATAAGCATATGAAACTGTCAGAATCAGACATACGTATAATTGTAAAATTATTGTTATATTGATGAAGTATTATGAGGTTCGAAGAATAATTTCAAAGTATGAGTTTATGAAGATTATTTTTTTTGCGAAGTTTCGTATTCAATAAGAAACCAAGCTTCCTACGCTCGATATTTATTGACGGCCCCTTGCTCCTTCATCTTCTCACTCCCTTAACTGAGAATCCTCTCTAACGTAGATCCAGAGTGTAGGCTGCCATAACTAGAATGAGTTCTAAGAAAACCCTCAGAAGCAAAGTTTTTCGCATAACTCATTCACGGATTTCGACCCTCGCTTGTTTCAGTCTCTCCTTGTGCGGGCTGTAAATGGGTTGCGTGGGCAGCGGTCGGGGAATCGCATCCCGAAAAGTGACTCACGTCCGATCGGCGCGTCCCGCCCAATCCCGAATTCCCAGCAATTAGCGAAAGACGCCCACGAAAGATAAGGCACGATCCTTTTTTGCGACTTATTTAGAACTGCGATGACTCTTTCTGAGATACGATGAGCCGAGGCTTCGCAACGCCCCGCGATCTTTTCAAGGGAAGTTCTTTTCGAGGCCTCTTGCTCCCTCTGGAGGGAGGGCAGGGATGCTGGTATCTCCCGCTGTGTTGACGCCGCAACAATTGGGTTGTTAGTCGAAGTCCCGGAGAATCCGTTCGCGGAATCCTTTAACTGGACTTTCGCTCCCTCCCGCGTTCTTCTGGGAAGTTAACTTTGAGATGTCCGTGTCAGGATGCCGTTCTTTCCCGGAATTAATTCAGCCAGAGGAAGAAGTCCATAAGCATCCATCAAAAGCGGCGTTTTACAATTGGAGTTCCGAGTGCTCGCAATTGCTTAGCGTGGGTCAGGAGTCTCGAAATCAAATTCTACGGTTTGACGGGAGAGCGTTGGTATTCAAAGCGTGCCGACTCGAATGTTGAACTCTCTCGACGTCTGGATAGCTTAACAAACTATATTTTGGTCGTATCAGCCTAAATTTTGTGGATATCCATAATTGAACTAACATTGAAAGTGTTCAAATTTACTTACTTAATAGGAAATGCACTACGTCACCATGATGATGCCACTTACCGAGACATCCCTTCTCTTTGAGGGTGTTTTTCTGCATCGGAAACATTTTTTAAGTGATATAGAATCACTTTTTTCCCGCAAAACCACTGTCTTTCTTTCTTTAATTTCAATTTCTACTGAGCTTGTTAAAAATCTCCATATATTGTAGTTTAATGTTTTCTATCATGCTATATTTCGTATCAGTTAATTATTTTGACAAGAATGGAATGGAAGATGGGACTTTCTAGTCCCAATTTCTCCCAATAAAGACACATTGAATTGAAATTATGGAAACAGTACATTTCCTGAGGTGAAAGTAAACAATAGCGATCCATTGTTTTTCGATACATTATTCTGAAATAACTCGATAAAAATAATTTTAACGTAGCAAAACGGAAAAATCACATTCACATTCAAATCTTTCCTTAAATTTTCCAGCGATATAGCCAATCATGAATTTATCATTTTAATTATTTTCTGCCTAATTATTCTATTAATTAGTAAATTTCCATCAAAATTTTTCGATAACTTTCCTCTCAGTTACTCGCAGAAATAAGACGTATTTTAAGAATCCCGTTGGTACTCTGCATCAATAACAGCATTGATTACCAAGTTTAAATATCATAATCATCTCTGCCTACGAGCATATCGAATCGATAAAAGGTCAAATTTCGCATTCGATGATTAAAATTAAATGATCCAGCTTGCCCTGACTGAAACGAGGAGGAAGTTAATGCCGATAATTTACGTTCTTAGCTACTCGAAGCTAATAAAGGGAGAAAGAGATTGGTAAAAGTTAAAGACGTATCTTCAAGGGAATCACATTTCTCGTTCTGACGTGAATCACGTTAGTGCGAAGGACTTAGGCTCTGAGGAAGAATAAGGAATCTTACGTTAGGCATTAGCCTATCGCCGAGAAAAGCTTTCGCAAGTGGCTTATCCAATTAGTACGGATCGACGACCCAATGAATAACTTGAGACGCGTCGCTAATCGAAGCGGACGCTTTGACGTTTATAAGGGGAAGAGGTCGGAAGATTCAAATGGCGAACACATAAAGATCTATTTACATTCTGTAGCTCGAAATGTTGAGGTATGATCGATTGTTTATCGCCACAATCTTAATTTAGTTCGTACTGACGCGATTGGAGAAGGATTCGTGACTCATGCTCATGTATATGGAAGCTCCTCATCTAATACGTTAGACACCTACTTTGCGCTGAATTATAACGAGATTATACTTTCGTAAGCTCTGTAGGTTCTGAATATCCGAGGAATGACGTTTTAATGCCACCAAAATTTCGTTTTCTTCTCATATTCTATTGTATTTTATTATTCGTCGATGTTTCTTAACATGGCTGTTCCTGGCATACATTTAATAGCAATATTCGGATGGATTAATGAGTAGAAAATATAGAGGTAACATTGTAAAAAGCCGATTAAAACTGAATTTTTGATACTTTTAAAGAGAACTTGTAATCCATTTATATATAGTTCATCGAAAGTATTTTTTTTTTAATCAGCACAATGTATACTTATGAACAGAAAAACCGGGACTTCTAGATTTTCTGCATATGATGATAGCTGGGTCAGATATTAATTTTTTTTCTGGTGTCTGGTTGACGATCTTTATACGCAAAAAAAATCAGAAAGTCATTCATGCAAATGTTTTAGGCTACTGTCCAATGTCCCTATTGTCTGCTCTACATTTACAATTATCAGGTTATTATAATACTTAACGGCCATTTCCCGGGAAAAGTATTGCTCATAAAACCTATTTGGGGGGTAATTCGTTATTGTTTTCTCGAAATCTACCCAATAACAAATTTTCATCAGAATCTGACTTGCCAAAACTATACACTCTCCCTGTTCCATAGCGTCAATAACATTGAAAATGACGCAAATTAAGTGGTTAAAATAAAAATTCTCTCATGTACGACAACCGCAAGAGATTTGTAATAAAAAATTATCGCGGATTCTTACTTAAATCGTTAGACATAATTTTCAACATGAATTTAAAATTTGACAAATAACGCAAGCTTATGTAAAAGTAATCACTTTCAGATACCTTCGTCTTGACGACTAAATGTTATATTAAGTTTCGATATTGCTCCTACACTCGCCCTTCGCTCAAAAAATTACATGCCATAATAATGCCATTAAAGAATCAACGGTGATCGATGGGTGGCTTTTTGTACTGGGACCTGTAAACTATCGTACGTTCGTATTACCATTCACAATTAAACAACCTTCAAACTTCGCTCATTACCAAATGTCCTCAGTAACCAGGATTCGAACCATGTTTTGAACCTGGTTTTGAACCCGAGACCCCAATGATGCTAAACTAAAACGCTAACTATTACGCCACCGAGCCCAGAATCAATAACATGGAATAGAATAGAATAAAAATAAATGCCTAAATAAAGAAAAAAGTTGAAAGAAGGGGGAAACGATTTTTTGTCTCGACTCTGAGACGGGGACATCAGATTAATGAAGCATCTAAAGGGGCATTGAAGTTGTTCTCTTGATTCTCGCACTGAAGCTACTTTCCCGAAGCACGCTTTCTCCACTACGAAGAGCCACCAGAGCGCCCTTAATCTCCCGACCGCCTTTCGATGCGAGTGAAAGTAATTTATTTAAGATATCGCACTGACTAAGCGACGGGTGAGCTGTCGCTGTGTATGCAACCTGCTATGAGTCGTAGAAGTCTTCCACACGTCTATATTAAGCAAAGTGGCGGACGAGTGAGTAGCAGGAAAGTGCGAAGGAAAAATAAATTCATCGTCCCATTTTTACTCATTTCATTACCGTTTTGCTCAGAACATTACTCGCGTGATCGTCCCAAACTTCAATCGCCCAGGGGATACAACATTGTAAGTTGCGACCAACGACCCTTTATAATTCTAGCCCTGGGTGTTGGGATGCGAAATACGTGAATCATGTGAAAACGAAATGAATCATTCATCGATGACCTGTTTCTTTCCTAGTCGATGTTTGATTCAGTTTACGCAACGTGGGAATACATTGGGGTCATTTGAGGCTACTGTGAAATTGAAATTTTCATTGTATACGGATATTCGTTTCATAAGGAGTCGAATTTTTGTTTTGGATCTCCGGGGTGTATCTTACTGATTCATCCTATGCCGTTCGCTATTTTTCTCAATATCAGATTCCCTAATATGATTATTTAGGCCAGTACATGCATACAAAATGTTAGAAATATTATCTTTACTTGCATCTTTCTTTCGCATCTTATCTATTTGTCGCAATATTAAGGGTTAGATGTAAGAAGAGACTTGTTAGTCTCAATCTCGCCCTGAATAAAGTCCTTTATTATTATTATTATTATTATAATATTTTCTCTGAACTCTTCAAGCCTTTATACACACGAAACAGGATCATCTCGGCCTCTTCTTATTGATATTCATTATGAAAAAAATAAATCACAACTGATTAATAAAATTATACTAATTTAAAATATTTAAAATGTACTACGTCGCAAGAACACAAAAACGAGGGGTTCGAGGACCTTCAGGACCCGAATGTAGACTTTATACTCAAATTTAAAAATAATTTCCGGTTATTCGAAGGAGTTTCTGGCGTTGACGGTATAAAATGATTTCATGAGTCTTCCTGACTCTCTTGCGTCAACTTTGGAGAAAAATTACTCTTAAGTCTTAAGGGCGCTTACCTCCCGTTGATGGTTTAGTTCTTTGGTGTATCGACCGAATGACTCAACCAAAACCTGACACGTAAAGAAGAACTGATTCTCATGAATGTCGCAATGTCCAAATTCCTTCAGTGACTCACTAAGTTGTCAATCCTGGATAAGCAGGAGATGATTTCTGCTTCAGTTTGTATCATTTCACGTACTCTGGTGCGTCATATTCTAATCCTTATGTTAGCAAATAATTTTGGCTCGCATGTTATTTAGTCTAACAATGACACGAAGTACTTAATTATTTACTTACCGATTATTATATAATTATCTGTGATAGTATTGTTGCCAACAGATATTGCATTCTTTATTGCTGTATCTTTGACTTTCACGAATTATCGTCCTCCTATTACTTTATTAATAATATTTTCCTACAACTATAAATTGGTATCGTAATCTAGCGACACGCTTAAAAATTCTATTCGTATTTCTTCAGGAAAAATTATAACAGCAGTTAACAACTGTGAAACATTTCTGGAATCTCGAAATTAAAATCTTTTCCGTGCCTTTCGGGAATGAGCTAATGAGAACTTATCCATTTCGATTAAGGAAGACAGGAAATAATGTTTCAAAAACTGTAATGTATGGAAATCTTTTTCGAAGTTCCGTTTTTAATTTTCACTTTCTTAGCTGCGTCCACGCTTTACTCTCTGGCTTAAAATTACATACTCAATTTTTACACATTATTCAAGGAATATTTAGAAACTAGCCAAGGAATATTTAGAATTTTAGCCGCTGATCGTACAACTTACAAGACGGATTTTTACATTGTAGTATCCCAAACTCAGACTCCGATTCTCGTTTTTAGAGTATCATCTATAAGTCCCCTACTGGGCCTTATCTCTATCTGTAGATGTAGAATGATGATGTCTACCTGTAAAATCGTTTCTCAACGCCTTAACGGGCCCTATTTGTAATCATGATAAGGTAGCTCACTCATTCATTCGAAAAAAATATCTGATTTAAACACATTCTCCCTGAGATCCCTCAATTAGTCTTAGCAATTTCACATTTCTATTATTTAAAAAAATGAAAAATGATGATGCTTGTCTGATCGGTCTCTTTATACAAGAATATTGGCCAGTTGGCTATATGGAAACATCAGTTGCCTCTCATAGGTCCTTGAGTTGGGTAAAATGGATCCTGAAGCGGACCAGTGTAAAAAAATCCTCAGCCGTAACTCATTCTTTTACAGCTGTCCATCGTAAGATTGTAGCAATCGGACGGAGCAAAGGGGGGAATGGAAAAGAAAGGACGCTCGTAAAAAGGCGTAGTCCTCTTTACTTCGACTGAGTCATTGCTCATAAGCCACGTGATTCATCGGTAACAGCAAACATAAACATTCCTCCCTGTTTCTTTTACGGCGGAGCGAGATGATCTCCCTCCGAACATGATTTGGGAGAATCCCTGGCGGCAGGGATGGTCGTTGGAAACGCATTTTCTATGACGTCAAGAACCAGCGACCTATTTCTCTTTGTCGTGTGAACTATCGGAGTGTAGTGGAGGATTTCCTTCCGCAATAACAAGTCATAAGCTAAAGTTAGCGGCGCAAATGTACGTTTTCTTACCAAACCGATGTAGGATGATGTGGAGCAACACTTATTTAGACTAAGGAAGTCACAGCGTCATTAAGCCTAATTTCTCAGGGGTAAAAATATCTTTTCAGATACGCATATACCTTGAATCATATGAGGAGATAAGGATTTCGAAGCCTTTTGAAACTTACTAATAATTTGTACTCACCACTATTTGTTCTATGGTCGTTTATAAATAATATTTTGCAAGTACGAGTTATTAACATGTTTTTTTTAATCAGTATGGAGTTCTGCCAAATATCACGGGAGAGGATCGGATATTTTCCACATTCCTTAATTTTTACGTTAATTGACTCTATATTAATTCTTTATCAACATCAATGTCTATTAGGAAAATTAAGTTAAATTCATTATATGAAATAGACTTTTCATCTTGATAAAATCGAACACAATTCTATGGAAATTAATTCTTATAATATTCTAATAATAATATATAATCTCATAGTAGCGGTTATGATTTTCCGCCAATTGAAGAGATTAACTTAATACTTAATCACAAAACTCACAATAACTTATTTGATAATGCATATGACTCATATAAAATGAACTTGCCCGAAGTAAATCGGAATTCCCTCTATATTAGTCTAAGAATATTATTTCAAAAGACCAAAAGAATAAATTTAAACGCAACTTAAAAGTTTTCATATCTGTTATTTACTCAATGAAGAGAGTTTATTACGTAATACATTAATTTTTTGAGCCATTCGTGTTTACTCCAATCTGTGATTCAATTCCCCTGGTTTAAAAATCAAATCATTTTCGTTAGAACTTCGCAACTCCCTAACAACTTTTTTTGGTGATTGGTCATTCACTCCGACCTCGCAATATGCCCTAACATTCGCATTATTCACAGCCAGAATGGACTCATAACCGTCATTCATTTCGTCACCGAGAAAAATTCGTAAGTCAGTGAATGTGCTAAATCGCGTGGGAACCCCCCTGAGACGGTGATTGGGCGCGAGCGCGAAAAATATCGCGAGGGAACAAGTGAATTAGAGACTGCGTAATGCTTCGCCCACGTGACCCCGATTCCCGCCCACGCAACAGAGGTAAAGTCACCGTGTCTAAGAGGGAGACGACCGCTCCGCGAGATTCGGAAATAGCCGCCCCGTGAGTGTGGATGACAGGCATTCCGCGAGTTCAACATCACTTCCTTCCGGCGCGGGGAATCATCCCCACGCTGCGAAAACGGAAGGAACTCCTTATTTTTACATTTTTCTCCCCACGACGCAACGCAACATCGCGCGATGTTTACTTCTCGGAAACACGCTGCCTTGCTCGAATTCGTATTTTGCAAATTTAGCGCTGCTAGGAAATGAAAATGACTAGGCCTGATCTAAGAACCCGAGTGGTAGTTAGATCGCATTTTCCTATTTCGGAGACCGAGGAATAAATCCCGCGTGACATAGATTAATTTTCGGTGACGAGGTGGCGTTTGCTTAATCGAAATTTCCGAAATTGATCGCTTTTTCCGTATGAATAATGGTTGTTCTTGATGTCTCAATGTTGGCGAACAAGAGATAACGAAAGAAGATCTCGTATTCTCGTGCTGTATCTCTCAGTGCTATTGCTGTCGAAGATTTTTTCTGTGGTTCGGTGGCAGTTGGTCGAAGGACAGACCAACTGCCCCTGAACCGTTCTCTGTGCATCATCATCTGCGTGCTGACCCGAGAATATCTTCTACAAGAGACAATGAGGCCAAAATGTTTATCAGGAAGACGTTAAATGGACACTGTTAGACATAGTACGACAGGAATTGTTTCTTTTACTTGACATTGCTATATCTGATCCATATAAAAATTAAAGTAATGAATGTAACGGTAGAAATTTCATCTTGCACCTAAATTATCTCTTTATGGTTCATTCATTTTAATCAACCCTTACTGACCAATATTGATGAGCGCGAAGTTGTGCTCATTCAACATGTAAAGCATATTTCAATAATGTTTCTTCACCGAACAGAGAAATTGTTTTCAAAATATCTTTCTGCTTTTCAATTGATGCATCCTTTACATATATTTCTGTGTATTCGTTATCATTTAATATAAAATATATGATAGAGCTTAATTATTTGTTTGAATAATCTTGGATTTCTTTTAATCTAAAATTACCTAATTCATCATACGAAATGGAATTCATTCCGTCAAGAAATTTTTCTTTTGCCTGGAAAGGGAATGTCTATGCGGACATGTACAAAAAATGGATAAGACCGACGATTTTAATTTCAACCCTTATCAAAAGGGGTTAACATTCTTTTAGGGGATTAATGGCATCGACTATCAATTGTCACACGTATATCCTTCTCATCTTACCAATTTTTCGATAAACCATAGGAATATCCGGCAGATCTGCTGAATCGTCTATAGATTACAAACGTATTATCATCGATGAACTTTGAAATCACGAGATAAGAGCAGGTGGGATATTCCGAAGATATCGTAAAAGATGATACAGACAAAAATATCTTAATTCTGAGTACATATTGCGGTCTGTTTGTCGATGTGGTTGTAGTAATAGAATTTTCGACTGATGAATTCGAATCCTAATTTATAGATCGCTATTTACTTCAGGGGCGGATTCATAATTAGGTGCTAATTCATAGTACTTATAAACTCTCAATAACAAATTCTGGTTTTTCGTTTCAAGAAATAATTTTATATTTATTTGGTGAGTCTACATAATATGTTTATAGAACAAATTACATTGTTTATATCACTAGGTACTTCAAAGTCCATCCACCACTCTTTGTAATTCATAGAAATACTATGTATTGTAATGCAGAACAGATTTATTCTTGCCGTAGTAAAGCGACTGAGATGTATGTATTTATGAATGGGATGTATATTCTTGATTTTTTTTAATATTCGAAATTTTATATGATTTCTGGTGGGGGTCTCACTCTGATATCTGCGCCTAGGGCCATTGATAGCTTAAATCCGCCACTGATTGAAGTATATATATTAGGATTTATAGTCTGTAACTACCAAAATATTAGTCTATGATTGGTTGATGCTTTTCGTGCGATACCTGGCGGATTTGACTAGTTTATCGCAATAGCTCACTTTATAAGAGACGGTCATACTAATTACCCTCAATAGCTATAGGAATTTATATAGCTTTATAAATTCTATCTCAGAAATTGCTTAGCCATGAAATCCTTGACAGGAATGTATATAATTCTCAGCGCAATGCTTAGTCATATGGATATATTATTCACCCTTAAAAGATTCTCATGAGTAAGAAAGCAATTCAATAGTCTATCTAATCCCTATATCTGGGCTGGCTGTTGATTTTAATACAATTTTATCTATTTGTGACGTAGAATGGGATCAAGCCACGATAAGGCTGTTGAGAAACAGTGCACTGGACAAAGATAGAAGGTTCTTGAAGTCATTGTTCCAAAGAAATAATTCGCTAACTTAAAATATGCGTAGTGAATGTAGTAAAAAGTCCTTTTAAAAAAACTGGAGTTTCTTCTGTTACGGTTTCTGAATCATTTATACTTAGCAGTGTTACCTTTTGGACTGATCTGATCAGGGATGTTTAGAGTAGCTTTCACCTTTTAGAAATTAGATTGTGAAAATGATTGTAGATGATATTGTTTGGCTATTTATAATAAGAAATGTATGCCAAGTCTTTTGCGGTTAGATCCTCTTGGTTCCCAGTTCAGTAGGTTGAAATCTTTATCGTCTAGAAGAAAAAATCTTCTATATCTATAGATATCCAATTTCAGAAAGATTAAAACCGTCTGTAATTTCCGAAGAGCTGTTCATGGATAACTTGACTTACTATTATCATGTTTTAATACGGGTCGACTCTGATAGTTACAATGCAGATTTCTCTTCAGCGATCTTTACTAAGTTTGAGGTTCTCAACCTTTTCAAGGACGAGTAGCATTAACAACAAATTTTTAAAAAATATCGGTGCTAGGAATCAATATGTCTCCTAAATATTTCTTATGCAATTGCGGGCCAATTTACCATGATATTTGACTGCTTTATTTTTTAATTTTTCATGTTTATAATGCAANTTTTCATCGAATCGGAGCGAAAACTGGAACGAAAAATATTACGGTTCGATTCTCTGGCAGAAACAAACCGTTGTATACCTCATGAGGACAGCTTTAAGCTTTTTCATAACGGAAGGAGTGCAGATATAAATTCGATTCCAATCACGACGTTTATCTTCATTTTGACGGCGTTTAAAGGTGACGAATTTCAACGAAATTTTGGTGTAATTCATTTACGCCGATAATCGGATTCTCCAGAATACCCCGATTCGGAGCCGAAATCTACAATTTAATGAGGAAGATAAAATTTTACACCTGATTTCCGTTCTTGCGGTTCTTATCTCGACTTCGCAGAATGATTCGATCTGATTTCATTTGGCAAAAGAAAAGCATGTCATTGACTAACTGAAGTTTGCATTGTAAAATACACTATTTCGGCCTCAACTTTGTGGTAGCTCTTCATTATGGAAGAGGAGTAAGAACAGCTTATACACGTTACCACAGGATTTAATACATACGATCTAGGTTTCAACGCGTAATACCATCATCGTCAGGTACTCATTGTACATCATCAGGCACCTGATGATGGCGCTACGGGTCGAAACGTAGATCGTATGTATTAAATCCTGTAGTAAGGTATATAAGTTGTTTTTATTCCTCTTTCATTTACATTGTACTTTTGTGAAGTTGTGAAGTTTACATGTGTTTCTTATTAGAACGCTTTTGACTTGTCCGGAATCGAACCGGGGACCAGTGAGAACCTGAGAAGTATCCAACTATCTGCACAAGTAATAGAAGTAATAATGTACCAAGCTTGAAATTGGGTAACGTTTGGTTTTAGAATTTTTGGGGAGGATACAAACATACTATTTTATATGCGAGATACGATGGAGGTGAATGAATATACCAATTGAAAGCGTGCCGATATCTTCTTCCAGACATCAGATGGCACTTAAGCGACGCGGCCTCGAAGAAAAAATGCACCGTAAATGAAAAAGGGGGCGTAACAAAGTTAAACGAGACAGATGGGCGGATGATGGACTTTAATTGCTTTTCGGATGCGACCATGGGAACCACCCGTGAGGCAATTGTCTCATGACTCACCTCCTAACCGAGTTCTTTCGGAAACTCCGCGGCCTTCAAACGCGGCGAACGCCCATCAAAAAGCAATTCAGCGGGCATTTCGAACGACGCACGACTCGTGGGCTGGACCGCGGAGCTGATGCGACTGTTATTGTCTTCTAATTGGCTGAAATTGCCGTGACGGAAGCTATTCGTTCCTCGAGCGCCTTTTTTCGAAAGTTTTTATCGCGAGACGAATCCACTTCGTGGCGAAAATGCAACACGTGAGCTTGATTTGTGAGGAAGCAACACTTGGTTGGTTCGATGGAAAAGATCCAAAGGTCGAGTGCGATTTCCGTAAATCCTTGTTCCTTTGGGTGAAATTTACCATGAATGAGATTGGGGTGTCTGAATCGTTTTAATACGTTCATAAATTAGCTAGGATGCTCGTGAGATACCTTACCTCATGCTTCTCGTCTTCACTCATTAGATTCAAAAGTTATTGCAGCATGAACAATGGCTTTAAGGGATCCTGTAAACACCCGAAATCAATTATTCTTAGTTATGACCATGTCAACGGTTGACTGATTGATGACTATGCCTTGTCGTTGGCTCCGATTGCTCAATATACAGGGATGTGCACGTTATAGCCGGATTTGAATGGATAAATATTTAATGAGTATTGATGGATGAAAATAAGGCTCTCCGTTTCTTTGGCCCCCTGGGGACAGACTCTTGCTTTCTTTTCCAGCGAAGATCTCCGTTTGCTATAAAGAAACCTTCGTCTTTTACCCAGTAGGGGGAGTGGAGAGAGCAGCGCGTCAACTCGAATGCGTCACTCGCAGTTGCGTCAAATTTGGTGTCCTTCTAGATTGGGAAGAGGAGAGGGGGCGGAAAGAGGGGATATTTTGGGGTCGAACTCGGGTCGAGTGGGTCAAGGGTGAGGTCATAACAACTGGTAGACGCTTTTCGACTGAGTTTTTGACTTCGGCCACGTTTTCAGCTCCGTCGTAATGTAACTCTTAATGAAAACAATTTCCACGGCTTTATCTTCTCATTTATTGGTTATATCTTCATTTCGCTATATTAGGCACGTTACAGTACATGAAAATTTAATAGCAAAATATTCCATAGTTGTTCACTCTCGGATACTAGCCCTGGTGAGGAATCGGATAAAAAATCCTCATATGAGATGTAGTTTCTTGAAACTGGTAATTGACATTATGGTCTTTGGTCAAATACGGAGAAAGTGTTTACGAGATAAAAATCCCTCGAAACTCTGAGGTAAATTTCATAAAATGAATTCCCTTTTTCCCTAAATGGGGCGATTGTGTCTACGTAAATTTGGAAATTCGTGTTTCATCAGCAGTTTCCTGTTTGAATGCACGGAAAAGCTTCCGTGAGATAAATAAAGTCAACGGATTTCAAGTCAGTGAGTGATAAGTTGTTAGAAGTATCAGAAAACACTATTTAATTTATTTACTCTTTTTTCGGTCGAAACTCTCTTCATTAACATATGTCTCCTAGTCGGAGAAATAATCATAATTAGATTATTTGTAATGTAATCATAATTATATTGTGTACGTATTATTAGCGAACAACTCAACCTCATTATTTAATTCCTAAGTAATTTCTACAGGTTAATGTCTCCCTACAACGTGTACAAACTTGGAGCTCAGGTTTCCATGTAAAATATTGTATAATTAGGGGTATCCGGTAAGCTCATCTAATTCTCTTAGTCCGATTGTTCGGCGAAGTGGAGGCGATACTGGTACTTCACATCTAAGCATAAATTACTAAATCTATTGCATTATAAGAAGAGCGGTCTTGGGAAATATAGTGCCTGTCAAAAAAGTGGGAACCTTACTCGGAAATATATGTCTACAAATTAGTGGTTCTTATTACATCACGTTTCCCTTTTCCTGATTCGGACTATCCCAATATAACGTCTACCACTTCCGAATGACGAAAATGAGGAAAATGTTTCATCCTTCGTTGGTTATTTTTATTCTCGTTAGTCATGCCCTCTACAATGCTCACTGACTCTATTGGATGCTTCATTATTCTCTGATGTAAACGGTGAGCGGCGGCCGTTCTGCACCGATTATTCCGAATAAGGTTACGTTCCATTTCTTTCATTTCTTATAAATATGCAGGGAAGGAAGATTTAACCATCCCTCACTTAAATATTTTTCGAAGATATTCTTCTCCTTTAAAGTTAGCGAAGAATTAACAAGTGCCGTTCTCATCAATATATTTAAATAGCAGTCCTGCTTAGCAATATCATTTCGGAAAACATTTGAATACGCTTGAAGATTCTCCAAAGTCATCTCTCTTCACTTTCCATATTCAATCCTTTAGTACATTTCTGGCAGAGTTCCCAATAAAATACTCTCCGGCTATGGAGCTGGCAGACCTCCTCCTCCATTATATTTTTCCTCTAGTTTTTATAACCTCCAAACCGTCTACTTTGTCGCAGGCTAAAAATCTCGTCATTTTCATGTGAATCGACAAATGTAGTCATTTTTTTGATACAATTCATTTCGTCTCGTAGCACCTGTTACTTCGCGACGTCCAGCTTTTCTATGTAATTCTTTTGATTCTCTAGAGAGAAGAACGTTACAGTGTAAACATCAGAAATAGCAATGCCTTCCCTCGAGTTATAAGATGTCGTTGCTCAAGTTTCGCAAGGTTTAATCGTATAGTTTCGAAGGTATTAAATGTTCTTGGCATGGAATTTCTCATAAAATTTTCGTAAGTTACGCCATAAAGGACTCTTCACTTTATTCTTTAAAGAATAAAGTGTGTAGCTCAGTCCTCGCATTGAGAATTTATATTTATTTATTTAAATAGCTCATTACTTACCTCATTACCCATCAAATCCAATTCATATTTTTGCGTGCCGTAACGCTAGGGGACGAAAGTTGTTGTATTTCTACTAATCTTGTTACCTACCCCATTGATTCTGAATGGGGAGGTTAGAAGTAAGAAATGATACGGTGTAATAGATCTAACATTCTTACCTTAGCTAAGTTGCTGGGTGGAAATCATGGCATCGAACTGGTACCGAACCTAAGACCGAAACCGGAAAGAATCGTAATTTTTACTGGAGTGAAAACCGTTGAAATCTTCAAATCAGAATCGAAAACAATTATTCATTCTGTTCCGATTTTCAGATCCTAACATTGCACATTTACTTAAGTATAGGAAGGAAGGTTTACCAAACATGCGTGACTATGACTTGCAATTAATTGTTACTACGTTTTTACCCTGAAATATAGTGTAATTTTGAGCATATGAAAAAAACCAGAAAAACTTAGCGAAATTTTGGAGGGATAATATATCACAATGTTTGGAACGGGAATGAGCGAAACCAGAATTTGAGGTTTTCATCGAATCGGAGCGAAAACTGGAACGAAAAATATTACGGTTCGATTCTCTGGCAGAAACAAACCGTTGTATACCTCATGAGGACAGCTTTAAGCTTTTTCATAACGGAAGGAGTGCAGATATACATTCGATTCCAATCACGACGTTTATCTTCATTTTGACGGCGTTTAAAGGTGACGAATTTCAACGAAATTTTGGTGTAATTCATTTACGCCGATAATCGGATTCTCCAGAATACCCCGATTCGGAGCCGAAATCTACAATTTAATGAGGAAGATAAAATTTTACACCTGATTTCCGTTCTTGCGGTTCTTATCTCGACTTCGCAGAATGATTCGATCTGATTTCATTTGGCAAAAGAAAAGCATGTCATTGACTAACTGAAGTTTGCATTGTAAAATACACTATTTCGGCCTCAACTTTGTGGTAGCTCTTCATTATGGAAGAGGAGTAAGAACAGCTTATACACGTTACCACAGGATTTAATACATACGATCTAGGTTTCAACGCGTAATACCATCATCGTCAGGTACTCATTGTACATCATCAGGCACCTGATGATGGCGCTACGGGTCGAAACGTAGATCGTATGTATTAAATCCTGTAGTAAGGTATATAAGTTGTTTTTATTCCTCTTTCATTTACATTGTACTTTTGTGAAGTTGTGAAGTTTACATGTGTTTCTTATTAGAACGCTTTTGACTTGTCCGGAATCGAACCGGGGACCAGTGAGAACCTGAGAAGTATCCAACTATCTGCACAAGTAATAGAAGTAATAATGTACCAAGCTTGAAATTGGGTAACGTTTGGTTTTAGAATTTTTGGGGAGGATACAAACATACTATTTTATATGCGAGATACGATGGAGGTGAATGAATATACCAATTGAAAGCGTGCCGATATCTTCTTCCAGACATCAGATGGCACTTAAGCGACGCGGCCTCGAAGAAAAAATGCACCGTAAATGAAAAAGGGGGCGTAACAAAGTTAAACGAGACAGATGGGCGGATGATGGACTTTAATTGCTTTTCGGATGCGACCATGGGAACCACCCGTGAGGCAATTGTCTCATGACTCACCTCCTAACCGAGTTCTTTCGGAAACTCCGCGGCCTTCAAACGCGGCGAACGCCCATCAAAAAGCAATTCAGCGGGCATTTCGAACGACGCACGACTCGTGGGCTGGACCGCGGAGCTGATGCGACTGTTATTGTCTTCTAATTGGCTGAAATTGCCGTGACGGAAGCTATTCGTTCCTCGAGCGCCTTTTTTCGAAAGTTTTTATCGCGAGACGAATCCTCTTCGTGGCGAAAATGCAACACGTGAGCTTGATTTGTGAGGAAGCAACACTTGGTTGGTTCGATGGAAAAGATCCAAAGGTCGAGTGCGATTTCCGTAAATCCTTGTTCCTTTGGGTGAAATTTACCGTGAATGAGATTGGGGTGTCTGAATCGTTTTAATACGTTCATAAATTAGCTAGGATGCTCGTGAGATACCTTACCTCATGCTTCTCGTCTTCACTCATTAGATTCAAAAGTTATTGCAGCATGAACAATGGCTTTAAGGGATCCTGTAAACACCCGAAATTGCTTATTAATATAAGAAGAAATATGCTCTATTTAGAAAAGTTTATATTTTTCATAGAAAAAGCTATTTAGAATCTCTGAGCACCTATGTGGCTGAAAATGTTTTTTTTTTGCCCTCCTTCGAACATACGACAGCTTACTTGACATTTTAAAATTAGTTTTTACAGAATATTATTTTTTTAAAACAACTAGTATAATCTCATAGAAGTACGATTTTATATAAAGATACGAACAAGTAGATGGAAGTATGATCCTATTTCGAAGCCTCTTTTATCGCACCACTTTCGATTACGCTAGCCAGATAAGGTGTAAGTCCTTCCTTAAGAATATTTTATCTACCTGTCTTTGTTTTTGGTTTTCCCCAGATCTCGTCCTCCAGACGCAACGTAACACCGATATCAGTTGAAAGCAAAAGAAACAAAGGCATGCCAGCGCGCAAGACAATTCATTAAAATTTTCAGGAGAGAAGAATCATCTCAAACACGAACTTGTTCTTAGGGTGAGGTGTATGATAAAGGCAACTTTAGAGAAGTTGCGAAGAATTCACTCCTGAAAAGTATCTTTTGTAAGAGAACAGGACCACTTGATCATTCATGGGTTATATCTTGGGAATGCAATTTATTTATATTAAAATTAACGCAGACTAGAATCGATTGTACGAGAATAGGATTTGCGTGGTAAAAAATAAAACTCTTGCCATGTTTCGGGCATTAATGGTACTAATTATTGGCTTCCATGCTTCATTCTTGGTTACCATGTGTTGCGTAATTCAAGGATAGACGTTGTCTCGAGAAAATATGGCTTTGGGGCGCCAGACTAATTATTGGTCGGTCACTATCGCTTTCGGCGAGCGGCTTTCAGCTTTTAATTGTGGAATATCTCCTTCCATTACGTAAAAGATGAGCACCCAGTCATAAAAAAGGCGAGCTCGGTTTTAATAACAAATGAGTCATTATGGACACTGGAATCTTTCATTTTTTGGGGCATGCTGTGAGTTTTGCTCTATTTGCATTTACTAAAATATTTCTCCGATATTACTTTCTTTCTGCGGGTATTTAAGTTAATAACGACAGAAGACCGCGGCATCACATATCGCGAGCATTCTCGAGTTTAAAAATTTTATTTTGCATTTAGTTTCTACTTAAAAGACTGAATTCCGATTATTTACTTCCTTAATAATAGCGTATAACGCCGTAACGAGACGCTTGTGCAGCATAGCGTTTGGGTTTGCTTCTATGTAATGTCTACCATAATTTATAAAGAAAGTTTCCAAAGGAAAGGATGTCGCTACAAAAAAGGGTAATGGTAACTTTGCATGTAAAGGCCTTTACCTAGGAAATATCCCAATAAATAACGGACATGAAAAAAGTCTAACAGGACCCTCGCCTACAAAGTTTCCCAAAAGGCTTGGTAATATACTCTGGCGCGTTAGCTTAATTGGTTAAAGCATCTACCCGGAAAGCGGAAGATTTCAAGTTTGAGTCAGACTTGTCAATCCTGTCAGTTTTTTTTCATCTCCGTTTTTCCCCTCTAGTGAAAACTTTATGTAACCATTCATATAGATTCTATTTTCTACTCCCTTGTTTTATTTTAGAGAAACTTCATCATATCTTTACACACGGTAAGCAATCTTAAATTATCTGAAAAATGATATGATTCATCAGCGCCATCTGACGTTAGATATAGATCAACTGGTGTTGCTCCAAGATTATCCGAATTAAAAATAGCTCGCATGATTAGGCCGGACAGTTGAGATCGCAACAATTGCTTCCTCGATCTCCTGCGATGAATCGATCTCCTGCGATGAATCGATCTCCTCGATCGAGTCACAATGAGTAACCCTAAGAGACTTGCAGGTGATACCCTTCTACAATTACTCATTCCTACGTAACCTGGGAGATCATACATGGCCGAGGAATGAGGAAACGTAAGCAAGTCACCCACTACAGAGAACACGACTGGCTAAAAATCATACCGACTTGTATGATTTACGATGATAGCTGCGATCTTACTTCAAATATTTGTCAGAGTGAGATAAACGTTGTGATCGACTGAAACTTCTCTCTCGTCATTCGATAAGCGCTCGATGACTAATGAGTCTTGGAAGAGACAGAAAAGGAAGCTTCTGATTTTTTGCGATCTTTAGATGAAAATCCTGCAGAGCTCCTATTTTCCATAAGCGATGAAGTGTTCTGTATACATTGGCTATCAAAAACATCCTTTTGTAAATCATCCGACGTTTTCTTACTGAATTCAGAACTTTAAAATCTCTTTATCTTCCGAACGATGTTTACTTGCTGAAACCCTTCATGAAAGGCTCCATCCGTGTGCAGCAAATTTAGTTAGACCTGAAGTAAATATGACAAAACCTTTACACCAAATTCTTTCATCTGCGGCCCTCAAGATACCCATATCGGTAGTGTAGGCAGCCTTTAAAAGTTACTACTCATTCACAAGGGAAACTTAAGCTGAAATAATTTCATTTTTATTCGTTTAAGATAAATAATTAAGGATATATAATTTTGCGAAGTAAGTGGCCAGTTTTCGATCCTAAATCATTTTTTTATTCTGAGGAATGATTCCATTCTTCACTGTTGACAAGTATATAATGATATATCACGATATGGTTCTCATTACGAAGCAAATAAACATGATAGAATGAGAATCATTGGAAATGTTTTTATAATTCATTATACAATAGAGTCCCGCTAATCCGAACACTGATAATCCGGAAGTTCGGTTATTCAGAAAAGAATTTCGGGAAAAAAATTAAAATATAGTTTTTGGCTAAATATTTGGGATAAACGAAACAAAATCAAACTACAGACATAATAAAACTCTTCAATTAACTTTAACAACAGTATGGCACAACACTACTATAGTTCGAATAATTTACTCAATTTTATCAAATAAAAAAATTAGAGGCTACGTTAAAAAACAAAAATTTCTGTTTAACAGTAATGTACAAAGTACAGAAATGTTTATGATATTGAATCAATCCTTGAAATAAAGTGATTAGGTAGGATTTTTACTGTAATAATGCAATTTTTCGGTTACTCCGAAAATTTCGCATTCCGTTCAGTGTCCGATCCCAATTATTAGAAATTAGCTGGACTCTAGTGTACGCAAATTATGCAAAAGGTAACGCTGTTGTATTCCCTCAGGCAATGGGACCGAAGAGGCGATAAATCAAAATTATACCCAAGAACGCGTAGCGCAATTTTTGAGAACCAGATTGATATGGAAACTTCCATTCCACGCGCTTGCTTTTCTTAGTTTCTTAATAAGGCTTTCTAAATTCCCTTTCGTCACCCTTAACAAGTCGGACTTCGCATCATGCATTCAACTCGTAATAACGCCTACTACAAGTCACATCGACTCGCAGTTAAATCTGCGGAGTGTTTGGCCCTGAATAGTGGAGTACATTCTCGAAGCAGGCGCTCGCGATGACGTAACAGCGATCGCTAATGAATAAGGAAAAAACAAACTCTCGCGGCGTTTGCATCTCGCCAGTAACGTTTCCGCGCGTTGCGAAAAGATCAGGCGTGCCGCCATCACTCTCCTCGAACGACGCACGAGGCATAAATATGCCTTGTTTAAGTCAAACCTCTCCTTAAGAAAACTCAGCTTCACGGGTCCATGACGGTGTGTGATTATGGAAATACACTTGTACTTATTAGTACGTTGTAAGCTTACAGACTATTACTGTGATAAACATTTACACTGAAATATTACTCGAATGAACTGCTCTGAGGTTTTAACCGAGTTTCGGCGACCAACTTCATCGTCAATCGCAGGTATTCTAGCGTAACTTCAAACGTCACTAATCATATTCACTGAAATTTAGACTATATTGCGTAGTTTAGCGTTAATAAAGCTTATAAATAATTTATTAATAAAGATTATAAATCGAATTTCTCCTCTGTCACTAACTCTTTTCGCCTTTTAAAGGTAGCAAGGAAACATCAAATATTTAAATTCATAGTTTTACTCTATCTATATAACGATTGCTTCATGGTGATGCATATCTAATGTTAACCGTACATTTGTCGAAAGATTTAATTTAACACCATTAAGCAATACCAAGTTTTAGTATGAAATCGATGATTCCAGGCGTTACTTCGTGAAAAGCCATATCATAGAAGAGAGAAAACAGAAAAGTAAAAACATTGTATTCAAGGATAAACAGATGTGAGAAATAGCGACGTGACTGAGACTCGAACCCAGGTCACTTACTCTACGTGCAGGCATTCTAACCACTGAACTACCTTTCCGCGTCCATAAGGCACACGCCTCAATGTGCAAAGTAAATTCCTTATCCTTTCCCCGTACTGTGCTTTTTCCACCTGCATCTGACGATGCTGCACCGTTAGCCAAACCGGTCGCAAGTAATGAAACATATGGATAAAGTACATCATTTTTTCTCTTCTGTGAGGTTTTAGTATGGTTTGGACGATTTACGGATTTAGTCGATGGAACTCTTTCATAATCCCAAAGAAATAAAACTCATTTTGTCGTGTCCGCAACATTACATTTGGACCTCGCATTACTCAAAGTTTTTTCGTCTCTCAGCTTCTCCATTAAAGTTTTCGTAAGGATTTCCACAACTCAGACATTACGTTCGCTTTACCGTATTTCTCAAGCGCATCAACGAAAATATAATCTGCAAAGTGTGTTATCCGTCCGAAGAGACCGCGAAGGACATCGGCCGAATGCCTTTCGGGACGCTCTCGATGGCATAACTAATCGAATTCGAATCTATCGGCGGATGAGTCATCGAATCGGGCTGCTAAACGGGGAGACCTTGCGTAAATTAAATAGAACTTCATCCGAGAGCAGTCGCGAAAGCTGGCGGCGCTTATTGGAGTGCCTGTATCGGAGGAGTGATTGGAGGAGTGGTGCCTTCCGAAGGACGAAAGGCGGCTGGAGATACTCTCTCCGCCGTGGAGTGACTCATTGTCGGCCTCACACCCGCGAACCACTCGTCCGTTGCAATCTCCAAGAACGCACCTTTAATTATTGACGAGTTGAAAACTTTCCCTCCATTGTTTCCAACATGGCGGAAAGGTTGTGAAACTCTCGTAGAAAAGGGGAAAAGACCTAGTGAAAATTTTAAGGAAGCCGAGGCATTTCCGCGGGCTTTCTCCGACTGAATTTTGCTTTCTGTTGTTTACATTTCCCGAAATTTCATCGGATGCCGCGCAAACATCCTAAATCCGATTGTTTTCACGCCGGATTCAGGAGTACATACATTACGTTTCCTTCGAGCACGCGAGAAATCTAATTTGAACCCCGAGTGCTTGGTGTATTTGTAACTCTCTCAGTTACTTCAGCTGTACAGATTGTCAGATGAGTACTCTCACTCGGTTCACCCATAATTATGCTTCTGTACTCCGTATTTTTGTTCTAGCACATTTTTGGACATATGAGAAGTAAAGATGAAACTTTACCTGTTAAATGATACTTATCTCATATCTACATTTCTAAGTTAAATATTGCGCTTTGATGATTCATTTTCTCAATCAGTGTTTCAACGGTACCTGACTTTTAAAGGGATCACCTTGATGTGAACTTGTGCTTTAAAATTTCGAGTATTCGAAAAGTGCGATACCCTTCATCAGTGCGATCGGGGAGTGAGTCTCTCAAGATATGTAATTTTACGCATCCGTGAGAAAATATAAAACTTGAGCACGGAAGTATTCTACCCCCCTGTTTGGATGGATTTTTCATCATACCCATTCTTAACCAGCGACAGCTAAATATAATATCCACTCAAATTTGTGCGGAAACCGAAATTCTTTATGCAATTTCCTTCACGATGAATGAGATTGGTTCCACGAAGTGAAGGCTAGATTATATAGAGGTAATATAGTTTTACCGATTTACTTTTTCCTTCGTTTTATCATCTCATGATAATTATTAATACTACGGAGCTATTTTCGTACCCGTAAATGACATGCCATAAATATGAAAGTGAAAAAGAAAAGATTTTTCCAATTAAGATGGCGAAATGGCTGCTAAAATTAACTGCGAAAGTACAGTGAGTCATCCGGAGAAGCGCTAATTAAGCTTCCGTCGGCCGGAATAAATTATCGTAAACCCAGTTCTCATTAAGCCTTGAACAGCCCGGTTATGAGTAGTACCCATGTATATACTGAATTATCCTCATCAATCCCGATATCACTATTTAGAGGGAGGTGAGAGGGATAATGTACAGGAAGGTTGGGAGTATGGAAATGAAATGGAATGGGAGAGAGGAGGTAGAATGCTAAATGGCTCAGACATGGCGCGCACACGTTACAAACGGCTGGCGATTGTCACTTTTTTACGCGGGACTCCTCGAAACGTGAGTAATACATCTCGAATTTTATTTGGAATGGGCGAGCGAAGTTTTCCCTTCGAACACATAAGCGCGGAAAAATTTTTCAGGCGAGAAGGACGCCGGACAACGTCCTTGCTTCTCCCCCTCGCCGGCGCGGGAATGAGGAAGGGTGCCCATCTACGAAGGAGACGCAAGAATGTGCTCAGGTCGATAATTCATGACAGATTTGTGAATGGTATCCGAATCATGCGCGTGATATAATGATTCCCCGTAGAACTGGAAGCGAGGAAATCCCTCTTTGAACATGGGTTGATTCATACAAAGTTGTTTTGGTTTGTGATATTAGAACAGTTAATTTTTTTTAAATTAACGTGAAAATCTCCCATGGAAACGTAAAATGGCTGAGAGGACCGGGACACGAACCCGATCACCCGATTTCCGGTTGGTTGCTCTATCCATTGAGCTATGTGGCCAGAACATACATACATACATACATACATACATACATACATATATACCCTATTCTAGGATATTGTACCTTGTTTCGGGTTTAGTAAGAGCACATTAAAATACGTGCAGAAGAGCTCGATTTCGCCTTAGGAATTGAGAACTGTGTTATTCTGAGGTAGTTCGAAGAATGATGGAATCATCCTATTACGCAGGTCGGAAGGGTCC